>JAQMYL010000004.1:22711519-22722610 GCA_030014365.1 Clarias pachynema | reverse complement strand
TAATTACCTTCCTCGGTTCAGGTGCATGCTTACGTCACCTGACCGAGGTGCAGCCTGGGAACTGAAGTTTTAACCTTAAACAGAACAAAAGACAAACTACAAACTTAAACAAATTTAATGGGCGTTTGGCGCCCTCTAGGGGTTAACCCTTACAATTAAATTTCCATATAAAGAACATTAGATACTGTAGCTAACAGCTAACATGTTGAAGTTGACTGTTCAATTAGCGTTTACAGATTTGATTATAAATCATTGCTGATGTTATAAACACAGCCTGTTTCGATTAAACTCTTCGATTAAAAACTTAGTGAGGGAACAGAAGTCGTCCATGCATGAATGACCTTTTTGATCTCTCGTCGTCTTTCAGTGATGTTGTTCTGCTCTTTGAAGTGCATGTGCCACTAAAAACACCTTGAACGTCTCATTGCAGCATCTGTGAAAGATCTGCCCAGTTTCACGCTAAATTTCACGTTCGTTCTTTGTTCTAACTTGCGACGTCTTTTGGCACGCTGACTTATGAAGTTCGGTGCTCCCTGTGACTTTGTGAGTGCTACAAAACTAGTTTCGCAACTTTTTTATACCACCTCGTAATCAGTTTTAGAACTAATTTGAACTAATTCCGTGGGAACACTATGCGTGATTTGGGAATACACCTTGGATGGGGCACACGTTCAACACAGGGCACCATGCACAGACATTCACACACGTGAGAACATGCACAGAAGCTCCATACATAAAGACAGATTTATCTTGATTTAACATTTATGGCTAGTTTTCATACCCAGATTTCCAAGTAGACACAGATTAAGAGACAAAAATCTATCTTTTTATAAACAGTCACCACCTGTGTAGTTACTGTGTAGGTACTGTACACTCACTCTGTATTTTATCCAAGAGACATACAGTACTGTACTACGTAGAAGTACGCTTGTACTTTGTATGGATTAAGAGAATGTACTCTAACTAGTACAATAGTGAGTAAACCCCACTACTGGCCAGCTGATTTTTTTTAGATAATAGAAAAAGACAAATATTGAGACTCTTATTATACAGTATAATAATGATTGTGATTATACTGAAGCCTGGGATAAAAAGAAATTAATGAGAGCCCCATAGATTATACAAAAGCACCCGTCCAGATTTTATAAGACTGATCATGTGATCGAACTCCACGATCAAACATACAGGAGGATTGTTTTTAAGACAATTGAAAGGGCTTTACAGGGCTGCCATGTCTTGTGTTTGTGTTATGTCAGACAGTATTGGCTTACACCACCATCCCTGGCTGCGCTGTTTGTCCTGATCACTCACACTTTCTGAATCAGAGAGCATTTATTTTTTCTGTTGGCAAAGAGAATGTTATGGTTGCTGTCCTCATGATGTCTCTCTTGCCTGGCCATCTGTAAAAAGCCTTATGTAGGAGCGCTTCTCCTGATGCACGGCTTACAGAAAACATCCAGTGAACATAACATAATCCAGAGAGCATGCGGTTTAATCTTTACGAAACAGCAGGCAACCTACCAGTGTCGGAGCGTTCACAAACTGTTTGTTTCTCTGGACGTTCTTAGCAAATACATCTTCTTCAATTTTCACTTCTTTATAGAAATGTAAGCAGCCTTAGCTTTTAAGACAATGTGGAAATTAAGAGAATGTTTCGGCGTCTTAATTCCACCTACAGTATATGTACAGTATGTATGACGCCACAGTGGTTGAGTGGTTAGCACTGTCTCCTCGCACCTCCAGGGTCCGGGTTCGATTCCTGTCTGTGTGCATGGATTTTGCATGTTCTTCCCGTGCTTGATGGGTTTCCTCTGGGTGCTCTGGTTTCCTTCTACAGTCTAACGATTAGGCTAATTAGTGTTCCCAAATTGTCTGTAGTGTGTGAATGTTGACCGGAGGTCCTATCACAGTTGTAAAAAGGGAATATATACAATTGGTCACCATTGGCTTCCACAGTCCCTAGTTGGACTACAGACGTTCCTGGATGGATGGATACAGTATGTACGTCATGGTTAGAGCACATTGCATTAACAGGATTTGACAGATTTCTAAGAAGTTACTTTGCTTCAGGCCTTTCTGAAGAATAAGTGAAATGCACTCCTAAATGCAATTTCGCAGCTTTGCATCAACTTTGGATAAGGATTGAACTTTTCTTTGGTTTTTGCTGTGAACAACTTGTGGTAGGAATAAAAGACAAAAAAGAGGCACACTAATAATGTTGACCAGGGCTAACCAAAGTACCTCTTGTACTAGGTTGTTTTTTTTTCCCACCACTGCTCTGACACATAATACATTACGCAAACACAATTTTCAAAAAGCCTCTAACTATATATAACCGCGAGTGCTCTGGGGTAGACGAGTGCCTGCACCACTGTATCTGCATCATTATACTTTGCTTCAACACAAATCCATGAAGAAGCTGTGCAATCTCCACTGTCTGGGCAAAGTTTCAGGAGGGTCAAATTATTTTCCCTGCATGAAGCAAAGAAAAGATTAAATCGACTGGAATTGGGTACAGAACTGTCTGGTAGGTTATATAAACCTGGAGGGATAGTGCTGATCCAACAACCTCATGGGAGAAATCCGAGATCACTTAAACCCTTGGTGATGTTGCGACATAAGATGGGAAAGTAAGAACATTTGAACAGACAGTGTGATGAGAACTCAGTCATGTGTCCATTGGAAAACCACTTGTTAGTGAGACTTCATCAGGCTTCAGTTTGCTAGGTATCATAAACATTGGACTTTGGAATGATGGATGTTGGAAGGGTCATGTGACCTGATGCGTCCAGAATTGATCCTATTCCTGGGCGAGTGATGGGTGTGTCAGGGTAAGAAGGGAAGCGCATGAAGCGATGCACCAATGATGCATAGTGTCCACTGCACAAGCCTCTGGAGACAGTGTTATGATCTGGGGTTGATCAGTTACTCAGGCCTAGACTCAGCAACGTTATGGGGCCAATAAAATGAAATCAGCTGACCACCTGGATGTACTGAATCACCAGCGTATCACATCTACAGTATGGAGTTTTTCTTTCTTAATGGAACAGTCAAATTCCCAGGACTCAGAGTGTGAAAGAGTGGAATCATTTCCACACATGAACTGGACACCACAGCGTGTACCGTAATCACTAAAGCCTTTTGGCCAGGCAGTGTAGAAAGCTTTATTACTGTATTTTTTTTTTTCTGAAAGACAAATCTAAGGTCAGAACAAGAGATATGCAGATAAGACAAATAAGCAACATTTTTCTTGAGAAATAGTAAAAAAAAAAAAAAAGTGCTACACAAGTAAATTGAATTGTATTGAATAAAACCGGCATCTTCGAGCTGATCTGCTCTGTGACCCACACGGCGTAAACGTGGTTGTGTATTCCACATTGTGCTTCCTTTTTTATCAAGAAAACGAATACTCAGCATAAAGTCGGTGAAACATCTGGACTGGAGAGGTGTCTCTTATGTTATTTGCAGTGCATAAGATTGTAATAAAAAAAAAAAAAAAAAGGAAATTGAAAATGACTGAGTCAGTGAAGAAAAAAATGAAACAAGATGAGCTGATGTGAGTCACTTTGTCGAGGCTGTATGAGTTTCTGCACTGTACTGGTACACCGAGCTGTCAGGTACACATATCTAATCATCAGCCTGAAGACGGTGATGTGCATCTGCCTTCCGGCTGACGTGCTGTCGAGATGCTAATTTCGGTGCATGATTTGACAAGACTGTTCCAACCGTGAGTAACTGGCTAGTGGCGGGAAAGCGCTCATCTCAACCTCGCCTTTCAATCCTTCCATGTCAGCTCTTTGTAGCGTCGTGAAGAAGAATTGGTTTACTTTTTAGGCTTGAACAATTTCAGTCTTGCTCTATTTAAAAATAGACTTTTTGTTCATAACTTGGATTTGTGAAAAACTTATGCTAAATGTAATCCTACAGTATAATCACGATCTCTTGTTTATTTTTGGTTCAAATTAGAAAAATTTCATCAAAAGATGATTTGATGGTTAAAATTAGTAAATAAACTTTATTAAAGAGATATAAATGCAGTACATTGAGAGATAAATACAGTACATTGAGAGATAAATACAGTACATTGTACTCATTTTGGCACAATTATTATTCTCTAACACATGGTTATCTATAACAAATTAATTTATAGACAAAACACTATGGCTGATGTGAATGGTTTAAATGTGTTTAATGAATTTGAGGAGAATGTTCAAGCCAATAAAAGTGTGTACACGTGTACAGCCACTCCAGCAGTAATAAATGGTGTTCCTTAATGTCCACGATATGGTCAGTGATATAGGACATGATGTGATTTGGAAGTTGAGTAAACATATTATATACTTGGCAAAACTGCGTGGGATTCTGTAGTGTGTAAGCACTGTAGTGAAGTCAGTTTGTAGTGCAAACTTATGTTTAATTTCCCAACAGATATGTCTCTATTTCCCCACCTTTCCCTACATTCACTTTTTGGACTCATGATGCTCTTTTTCATATTTTCTAAAGAACATTAAGCAGAGTTCAATGTTACAACACGTAAAAGATGCGCAATCGATCAGACATGAAATGCACACACTGTGTGTCGGAAGCTCTTGCATTTGCTTTGCATGCTATTGCACAAAATGTGTATGTCTATTACTATAAAGTTCTTATAAACCTCAGGGGGGACAACTGACAGACATGCAGTTGGTTGATGCATGAACAGATGTTTAACGGTGCATATCTGTATTACGATAGCGACGTGTCATCGTGCACAGAAGTAAAACTGAAACTTTTTTTGTGCAACAACTCAACACTTTTCTCCTTGATTTCCTTTTCTGTCACTACTTTCTGTTTGACTCACAACAAAATCACAAAGCATGAGATTGCTATAATTTTATATTAAATGTCAACCAACATATTATTGAGACTCAACTGCATTCTTAAAAAGCCACAAACACAAATAAAGCAACATGAAAAATTCTTTATAAAAGAGCATCAGTCCAAAAAGTGAAAACAGGGAATGGAGGAGAAATAGAGATGTATCTGTTGGGAAATTAAACACAAGGTTGCACTACAAACTGACTTTACTACAGTGCTTAGACTACAGAATCCCACACAGTTTTGCTAAGTATATAATATTGTGTTTACTCAACTTCCAAATCACATCATGTCCTATATCACTGATTTATCCATGGTTACAAAACTATGAGAGGTGGAGTTATAGTGTTTTGGAAAATCATACAAAATTCACACTTATATAACACAAACAAGTTTGACAAAATATTTGGGAATTTATGCTTTTTAACACTGCAGTTATCAACACTGTGGTTCACAAAAAGCAAAATATTCTCTATTAGTTTGTAATAGGTCTTGTTTCAGTTGAATAAGCTTTTTTAGTTTTTCGTAAAATGGTTTTATCTCATTTTGCTGTTAAACTATTCAAATCTAAAATACAAGCATGCCAAGAAATCAGTATTTATGTATACATTTACAGCAAGCCGTTCAGTTTAACACAGCAATTTGAATACTACATAAATACTAATTGTAATTACAAAAAAAGTTTCTGATTATTATTATTATTATTATTATTATTATTATAAGCCCTATTTTACCAGGAATTAAAAACTCATTTTTAATCTGAGATTAAAATGGCCAAGATCAGCATCATTATACTTAATTTCTGACATAAAACAAATGAGTAACAACTAAAATTACAGCCAAAAAGTAATTCAACATTCAAAACATCTACAAACAACTGAGTCTATTATTCTGTCCTTTAAAAGTACTTTCAATTAATCCAGGTTATGAAGATTCAAGTGATTTCATAACTCATTCCATGCTGCATATTTGAACTACCCTACCCTTTCCCCAGATTAGTAGGGACTGGTTGAACAGTTAGAAGACTTAAGTGATGTGAGTGCAGACAGTAAGGTCCCACAATCCTACTGTATGCAGCATTTATATCTGTAAGTAAAGAGGAAGCAGTCCGAGTATGGCTGAACAAATGAATGTGTAATAATAATTAAGGCGATGGGTAGACAGACCTGTGGTGAATAAGAGCATTAAGGGTTGTGAGAAATCTCACTACTCTATAGTAAATACTGTAAAATCTAACGTGTATGCATTGTGATGAAGCAGCCATGTATATAACATTACCATAGTCGAACACAGGCATAAAGTTGACGGCCTGGAAAGAAAAACAAGATTTGTTTGAAATTAAAAACCCAACATTAAACTTAGCTTTGCTACCAGTTGCTGAATATGAGGTTTGAATTATAATTCCAATGTATTTGTATTAGGGTACAAACTCACAGCCCTGAAGACTGGAAACTGTCTAAAGGTTCCATGGCTCTGATTTACTATTTGATAACCTCATAAGTTTTGTTTTTTCAGCAATTAAGACACATTTTAAGTTAACAGTTTGCATTGTAATGAAAATAAGTGGTCCTAAGACGGAACCCTGGGGCACACCTTTAGATACGTTAAGGGGACTAGGGATGATACCTCCCACCTACCTGTGAGGTGTCAAACCAACAGACATTTTATTCTGATAATCCTATATTAATGAGTCTTTGCTTCATTATTGCATGATCCTCATTTTGAGTATCAAAAGTCAATAAAGTCAAGTCAGTAAATAGGGTTGCACAGCATGGCTTGTGGTCTAAAGATCCAATAATATCATTTACTATTTTAAAAACACTGTATCAGGATGTTTTTAGATTTTTTACATTCTAATTGGAAATCAGATGACATGGCCTACTTCATTTGTCTTCAGGAAAAGATTAAAAAGATATGTTAACGGTTATGCAATAAAATCAGCTGCCAGCTTTAGAAGGTAAGGCTCCAAGTTATGAGGCTCGGCTGAAGGTTTTAATATCTAAAAGTTTAAGGACTTTATTTACCTCTGAGACTGTAAGCGGGTTTAAAACTGTAGGGTTGGCTAACCTTAACATGACCATTTAAACAAGGAGTTTGGGGATTTTCTTGAGTAATGCTGAGAGAGACAAAGAAAGAACCAGAGGCAATAAAATGTTCATTAAAATAGCCAGGCATTTCAGCCTTATCAGAAATATTTTTGCGAGTCCTTCACAACGCGAGGGGAAGTTCAACAGTATCTGTACAGTGTTTTGTGTTAGGGATTTAATGGTCTTCCAAAATTTCGAGTGGTTGTTTAGTGCATTTGAAGTTTCCATTAGGAAATGTTCAGCTTTGGCTTTTCTAATTGCAACAGTGCATGTATTGCGCAACTGGCAGAAAGACAGACAGTGTGAATCCAGTTTATTTTTCCTGGCTTTCGCTCATGCCACATTACACTCCTGCAGTAAATTGGATAAATCTGAAGTAAACCATGCAATTTTCTTTTTGCTTTTTACTATGTACTTTCTGAAAGGTGCATGTTTTTTTTAACAATGTCTATGAAACCAACCTGAAAATAATTTCAGACATTTGTTTTTTTCTACTTTAAATTTTCTCCCAGTCAAAATCAAACAAGACACAGAAAAAACTTTGCTCCATAAAATGCTTCAGGTCACGTTTTTTAATACTGTTGGGCTTTAGGACTTTTTTTTTTTACGAATCAATGTAATTTGGAAGTTGTGTGGATAAAATTAATTAGGACGCTTCACATTAGGTATAGCGGGACTATCAATAATCTGACGGATATTTAAGGAATGCGTGAGGTCTTTGCACTCATCAGGTACAGGTTGTAGCCAGTTTAAATCTCTAATAAGGACAATTTCATCACATTTCAATTTTGTCAAAGTTACATTAAGGACTGTAACAACAGTGATACTGCTCGCTCAGTGATGTAGAGAGAAGCACATTCGCATGAAATTTACTTAAAACACACAACTTCAATTTTTTAAATAATGAAAATAAAATAAAAATATATAGTGAATAAGAGATATATAACATCTATACAGTTAATATAACTGAAAAAGTGGACGTGTCTGTACATTGAAGATATTTTAAAAAATAAAAATTGGTGGGACGAGAGATGGCTTTTGGATTTTTTGTCTGTCTGTTTGTTTGTGCACGCATCACGTAAAAACTAATTTTAATGTGGTTTTCACAGGTGTATTTGCCGTAGTTAAGGTAACATATAAGCTTTGGTTTATCGCAATTGGCCCACGGGAAGAAGGAAATACGCTAATTTGAAATTTAAATAAAAAACGCTGTTATATCATAAAAAACAACCTAGAAAAAATAATTAGTTCATCTCAAAATTCAACAAATAGTGCTGTAACACTTATGAGTGTCTAATAGAACCAAGGAGGGAATTGAACCAAGAACCTGGAGGTTCGAGGTGACGATGCTAACCACTACGCCGCCTGCCACCTTTGAGAACTTGTTAATTGTTTCAAACAGACAGAAATTCTCATATGTACAACGTTGATAAAAATGTACAACAGCGCAGTCTCAAGAGGATAAAAAGCGTGTATTTTATTTATTATAATCTTATAATAGGTAGGACTAAAAAGATTTGCCTGTACAGAGGTTTTTTCTCCTGATAATAATCATGGCAAGTGTGGCATTATGCAAATATTAATTTGCAATAAATATGTTTTGTGTAATATATCTATGAAGTCTTTATGCTTATCCTGTATTATGCATGTTTTCGCTTGCAAAGTCTTTTTTTTCCTTAGTGTAGAAAAGAGATCAAGGATTTCCTTTCTGTAAAGCAGAAAAGCTACAGTACATGCCTGTGTGTTTGTGTGTGTGCGTGAAAGTCATGTTTTATTTTCTCGTATTTATGAAACGGTGTAAAGGGAAAAGGCGCCGCAGAAGACAGACTCAGAAGCCATGACTCCCATCATTACAAATTTCTTTGTACCTCTCGTCGTGGGTTGAAGGGGTACGGCGGAGCGCGTCCGCTCCTGGCGCATGTAAGCGGGGCGTCTGAGAGATCGTCTGCAGCGATGTTTTGGCTTTTGTATTTATTGCTGCTCCCTGAGGAGCTCTATGTCAGTGATCACGCTTGGAAAAAAAAAGAGGCGCACAGGAGCAATTAGACTGCATTGTGTAGCCTTTCACATGAATTTGTATGAATTGTGAATAATACATGAAAGGAGCCAGGGTCTGCATGAAAGATGGGCGTCTGCGCGTGCTTATGAGACTATTGTGGTTATGAGACGGGGAAATTATATTCGCAGCTAAAAAACACAACACTCGGCTGAAGTGAGCTATTACGTGTTGCACTTGAACTGGAGAGTCTCAGCCTACTCTGTGGAACAGGTGTATAAAAGCAGGAGCCGGCCTACACTGTTCCCGCAGACGTAGCCCTGAGTCTGGGTGAGCCAGACGAATTGGACATCTGTGTCTCGCTCTGTGTCTCGCTCTCAACTTCCCACAGGAGCTTGGACATGTCTCTATTTCTGTACACAAGCACTAAAAAAATAAATAAGAATAAAAAAAGAAACAAAACGGCTGCAGAGAAGATTTCTGATTCAGAGGGCAAATCATCCTGGACAAACGGTTTCAAAATGTGAATCTTTTATCTTATTTCTTCTTTGTTCATAGCGATCTCAACAGTGTGGTCTGAAGAAGGTCTTGATGTCAGTGCTGTACAGTGGATTTATTATCATAAAGGTTTATAAAGAAAACTTTGAAAACTGCTTTACAAAGACCTGTATAGTACTTCAATTCCAGTGTTTATGTACATAAAAATATAACTTTATAAAAAAATTCATTTAGTCTTATGCATCCTGTCATATGTCTGTTACTGCTCTAAAACATGCTGATCTGTCTGTGTTATGAGTTGCAATATTCAACTGTGAGGTCAGGTTGGGCATGACGACAGTCCCACTTCATCAGTGCCATCACAGACATACATTGCAAGTTTTGTATCACGCCAACAGATGGCAGCACAAGGCTGCACGCACAGTCACAGGGAGCACCGGCATTCATAAGTCAGCGTGCCAAAAGACATCGTCCTGTGTACACCGGGAGCTGTGCAACTGGTGCTATTCTGACCACGTCTGCGAGCTGTGGCATGTGAAAAACCGGATGCTCCCCGATGACAATGCATCCTGTCACTGAGCTCTGTGAGTTTCTCACAGGAAACAACATGATCTCACTTCTTGACAGATCTTCACACTTTTGAGGCAGAAGGTTCTTGACACGCTTCG
Source organism: Clarias pachynema (assembly GCA_030014365.1). Classification (NCBI taxonomy): domain Eukaryota; kingdom Metazoa; phylum Chordata; class Actinopteri; order Siluriformes; family Clariidae; genus Clarias; species Clarias pachynema. The sequence continues at coordinate 22,712,504 of JAQMYL010000004.1, read as the reverse complement.
AAAAGAAGACTTCCAGGACGCATTCCAGAAGTGGCAGGAACGCTGCAAGTACTGTAATGCTGTGCATGGAGACTATTTTGGAGGTGATAGTGTGTAAATGTAGATACTGTAAATAAAGTACTTTCGCTTAAACAGACTTTTTGACACCACCTCATATCACTTTCAAATAGGGTTTTGTTGTGACATCACCAGTGGTGAGGTGGGAGAGAGCTAGAGAGAGAGAGCTGGGAAACCAAAAGGGTGTGTGACCTCTGGGGTGATGGAGCATTCATTGCTTCTTTAAATAATTGAATCATTAATAATTTAATGCCGTGGCTCTACAATTAAAAGCAATTCATGGGTGAGCTTGCAAAATAATACTCAACCAAATTACCTTCGCAGTAGAATTTATGTGTGTGTGTTTGTGTGTGTCTGCAAAAACCCTTTACACGCTCAAAAAAATGTTGTGTATTTTATACTTTTTAATGCTGAAGTACTTTACCCAAAAGTACCAGGAAGAAGGAGAAAATAAAAATGTCATTGTAATTTTAACTATTCGAAAAACAAACCATGACTCACATCTACTGTACATCAGTCTCAGTCTCACCACATCGTCAGCTCTTACCTCGACAGATCAGTCTGCTCCTGGTGATCATTTTAACACTTTACAGGACACTCACGGAAATACTAGGAAATTCAAAATGTCAAAAAGTTTTAAAACAAATTCCAAGACATTTTTTTAAACGTGTGATATTTAAAAATTGTCTTTTTGTCATTTTGGTTTTGGAATTCAAGGTCAATAAGGTTTCCTTATATGGTTCCTCACGGGTTTGGAGAAAACACCCTCTTGACTTGAGTGATGCTATCATGTGCCTGTGATGTTGAAGTGTGTATGCTTTATACAGTATATATATATATATATATATATATATATATATATACAAACCACATACACACACTAATTAACACACTATTTGGGAACGCCAATCAACCTAACCTGCATATC
>JAQMYL010000004.1:22667693-22688214 GCA_030014365.1 Clarias pachynema | reverse complement strand
TTCTGCTGTACAGAAAGACAGACAGACATGTACGTGGACTTCAACCTCAAATAATAATAATAATAATAATAATAATATCACTGATTACATTAAAGATCAGCCGATTATTATTAGATTTAACATTGTAACTGTTTCTACAAACTCTTTAACCGTCAACGACACGTACTAACACTGATGTAGTAATAATAATAATAATGATAATGATAATAATAATAATAATAATAATAATAATAATATCACTGATTACATTAAAGATCAGCAGATTATTTTCAGATTTAACATTTTAACTATTTCTACAGTTTTTTTTACTTTGATGAATGTATAGAGCTTAGAATCGTGCAATACAGAGTGATATACAGTATCACTTTTCTCCAACACAACCTAGGAAATATGATGGGGGGGGGGGGGGGTCCTCCCACAGGCCAAGCAGATATCAAGGTTTAAACATAACTAAGAGCTGAAGAAGGCTAGGTTAGCATTATTTTTGGTTTATGATTAACCAATTCATTACTAAAAGCTAAACTTTGCTAAGTCAGCCTTTAGCGGAGGCTAAAGGTGTAGTGGTTAGCACTGTCGCCTTGCACCTCTGTGTGCATGGAGTTTGCATGTTCTCCCCTTGCTTGGTGGGTTTCATCCCTTGTGCTCCGGTTTCCTCCCACAGTCCAAAGACATGCAGATTAGGGTAATTGGTGATCCAAATTGCCTGTAGTGTGTGAATGAGTGAGTGTGTGTGTGTGTGTGTGTGTGTGTGTGTACTCCGCCTTGTGCACTAAGTCTCCTGAGATCGGCTCCAGGCCCCCCGCAACCCTGAATACAGGATAAAGTGGCATAGACTGTGAATGAGTGAGCCTTTAGCGGTTAGCTGCTACCAACTAGCCTAGCTTCGCATTGCCCTGGGGCAGGGTTGATGATGTCATAATAGGTTGGTGATGTCAAAAATGTAAATATAGTTGCGAGCAACAATGAACGGCCCATGTACGGATGCTGGAGAAAAGAAATCCTTAGAAAAACAAGAGGGCCCTTTACACACTATGAGGACGTAGGGTGATGTCTTAGTGCTTAGGCCCTAAATTAGCTTTTTTAAAACAGTGGACTACACAAAAAAAAAAATGAAACAAAGACAAACAATAGGAAACTATTTTTCTTTTTACATTTTTTTGTTTGTTCACAGAGACACGTCTGAATGTATAAAATAAGTAAAAACTAAATTTTGCACAATAGTTGCCATTTAAATACAATACGCCTAGTTTACAGTAACATGCTCATACTGTAGCTATTCTGTGAGTTTTGTGTAATTACTGTATATAAACTCTTCCTATTCTGATTTCCTGACGCAGCCAGAACTTGTTGTTACTAAATTGGCTCTCCTTGAGCATGTCGCATTATACACTCTAAAACCGCCGAAACATAACTCCCAGTAATCACTTCTCAATGTGCAACGTGCACGTGACTCCAACATCGGACCATAAATCGCACAGCCCAGGGTCGGCTCTACAACAAAGCGCTGTGGTGTCACCGAAAGATTTCCAGGAGAACAGCTTCGTAACCCTGCGTGAGCCTGGTGCACTCTGTGGACCTGATGCCAATCATGGGCATCTGTGAGCTCATGCATGCAGAAAGAGGTTAGTGCTTCTTTCTAAGTGTGTTTATCTGCCTCGTCACCTTAAAGAGCAACAATTCAAACAGATGGCTGGCTTCATGTGTCTCAGAGGAAGCACGCGCTGGCATTCATCCTCCCCCCAGTTGGGCGTAGTCGACTGATAGTGGAGAATTTGCTAGAGGACATGAACTGACTAAACGATGGTAGAAGAATGGGTGCAAAAAAAGGCATTAAAAAGCAGGCACCCTTGTCCATGTATTGTCTATTGTTTTGTCAGATCCGTAGCTTTTAATTTTAGAACTCACTAAATGGAACAGTTTAAATACGGTACATTTGTCAGTGTCAGACTCGTGCTAGACATCATCGCTCATCATCTCGCCCAGGCAGATGGTGCTGTTCTGTGCAAATGGAGAGCTTTGGCTTGATGGAAGATTTTCCATGGTAGTATTGTGGGTATCAAAACAAACAAATCAACACGGTATGGTGAAAATAATTGTCTGGATTTATCTATGACCGTGTCTGAGACGTCTCTGTCCTATATCACAGCACTAAGCTTCTGTGCCTAGAGACTGGCGTTAGATAAATCACTCGATCAAACAACCCCGAACACCATTATCCAGACTTCTCAGTGGAGGCAAGCACACCCACTTGCTCAGTCAAGCCTCAAGCCATCTGTTTTTCCTCTGTCCGTCTTTTCTCTCAACTCTCTTTCTCTGCTCTTTTGTCTATAGATTCCTCAGATCAGCTATGCATCCACAGCGCCGGAGCTGAGCGACAACACCCGGTACGACTTCTTCTCCCGTGTGGTGCCTCCAGACTCCTACCAGGCGCAGGCCATGCTGGACATCGTCACGGCCATGGGTTGGAACTACGTGTCCACTCTGGCGTCCGAGGGCAACTATGGAGAGAGCGGCGTGGAGGCGTTCATTCAGATCTCTAGAGAGATTGGTGAGTCGTTTGTGTCGCGTGTCAAACAGGAGGAAGACCTTTTCACTACAGCATGTGGATGAGCAGCCCAATGCGTCATCTCATTAGCTCAACCTCACCTCATAGTGATCTCCATTGCTTCTATTGTCATTTGTGCGCATCTTTTGCACTGTGGTGTCTGGTTGGCTGTTTTCTAGTTCTTGTCTCTGCTGATGGTGAAGCTGAACGTCAAGGTGGTGTTTGTTTTTGTCGAGAACACATGCTGTAATGGTGGTTGGGAGAGACTTCACTCTTCTGAAGGCCTTCCACCAGATTTTGGAGCATGGTTCTGGGGCTTTGTGCTCATTCAGCTCCAAGAGAGTTACAAGAATGAGGTGTTTCAGTTCATCTTAAAACAGTTCAGTGGGGTTGAGTTCAGTCAGGGCTCTATGCAGGACACTCGAGTTCTCCGACTCCAATACACTCTTAACGCTGATCATGTCTTCATGGAGCTGGTGTTGTGGATCTCACTGGGGCATCATAAGGGTGCCAGATAATGTTTCAGGGCCTCCTGGTGCCAATGATGGCAAACTGTAATTACAGCACAGAGAGATATTTAAACTAAACTTAATGGTACAGGCTGTGGTGTGATGGTCAGGGGTGCACATACTTTTGGCTATATGTTTTTGTACTACTTTTGCATGCTTATTGAATGATGCAATATAAAGCATTTTGGTGTAGGTATGTCTATATATAAAAACATTTTTGAAAATGGACAGCATGCTGACACACGGAAGGAAACCATTATGTCAAGAAGACTCAATAAAACAACTGACTGAAGAAGGAGCTACTGCTTTTATTTGCTCCTCTCTTTTTTTTTTTTTTTTTGCTCTCCAGATTGCAAGAGCGCTTTCCAGTCGTGGTGTTCGCTTCCCCAGCTGTGGCAGACTGCATGCTCGCGTCTTCCGGCTGTAGCACGAGAGGATTAAAGCTGAGAGACAAAGGATTTAACAAGCTTCCAATTAGCCACTAAACAAGTCAAATGAAAAGTTAATCATCAGGCAACGATGAAGCACTTGTTCAGGGTCGCTTTAACGAAAACAACACTTATAATCATCGCCTTATCCATTTACACCATATCGTTTAATGAAATATCGTTATTTTTTAATTAGGGTCATTTCTGTTCCTAATGTTGGAGAACGGCAGCACAATGGCGTAAGTAGATTGAAGCCACTTGTGCATAAGTGAAACGTGTCGGATTGGATAGCAAAGACGCCTAATGTGCCTAATGTGTACAGACGTCTTTTTTTTTTTAGTCCATAGAAACATTTCCTAATTGTTTACTGTTCAGCGATCTGGATTAGATCAGTGCCTGCATTCCGTGAATAAGGCCTGAAGTTTCACTGGAGTTTCACTGGAGTTTCACTGGAGTTAACAGTCCCGGTGACACGACCAGTTCCCACCAGTCACTCAGCAGACCATGCAATAACATTAAAGAATTTTAGCATAAAATCCACATCTGTTTCTCTTCCCTTACTGTCTCTTAGCAACCAGTGAAGTATTCCCGTGTTAATGCTTATGAAGCAACATTAAGACCACATCAGGACAGCGTTATACCTAAAGCAAATTTATAATAAGCAAACCGCGAGCTAAGATTCTGTAAGAGTTAATTACAGCATGATAATAGCTTAGGACTGAATGGAGCAGTGCAACAGCCTGAATATAATTAATAAATTATACTGGAGTAAATAATAATTACAACAAAAATTGCATTTTTACTAATCTCTGTTGAAATTATATTCATGTATATTTCAAAACTATTTTGTTTTTATTTCTGACGCGTCACACACAGGTTAGTTTTGCGCTTTGACCAGGTGAAACATCAAATCTTCATTTTTAGCAAAAATCAGTTGGAAAATACCTTCCTGATAGATCTTCCTGATGGTTCTCTCATTCTTATTATGTCATAGTTTACATATTTTAAAAGTAGATGTTTTTCCCCCCCCAAGCAGCTCCTTGTAAACAAATAGACACTGGCCATATCTCAGGAACCGATACAGTGATTAACTCGGTGTCAAAATGGAGCTTATTGAACTAGTGTAGTAATCTGACAATCTGCAGAACTCAAGTCACCCAAAATCTGATTAATATGCTATTAATACTTAATACCTGATTTGATGGATGCGTTATGTTTTAAAAGCCTGTAAAATAAGATGTATTATTGATTCACCAGGAAAGCCCTATGTGAAATTTGTCACATTTATGGATCCTGATAATGCCTGATTATGAAGGTTACCATGTGCTTCCTCTCAAGAACATGCAGAGCGGAAACCGCTATCCACCACCTTCAACATACATGAGCTACGATTGGCTGGTGTTGCTGTGAATGACAGACAAGGGCGAGTAAGCCCCTCCCACCCAGACATTATTAGCAATTTTGTTCTCTCTTGGACATCATCTCAGGAATGATAGTTTGAAATTTTCCTTTTTTTTTCATGAAGTCTGATCATCAAATCAAGCTTGTTATGCCATTCAGTCAGTTTTTCATTTCATCTTTTTTTTCATTTCATCTTTTTTTTTCATTTCATCTTTTTTTTTTCATCTTATCCCTGCTCAGTGTTTCATCCAGGCTCCCCCCATATTTTTCCTCCCATCTAGTCAAAGTCGAGAGCTCAGACTGACCATGGCCGTGCTCAGATGGCTCTAATGTAGTGCTAATGACCTCTACTCAATTACAGTGTCACTGAAGCAGCTTCACCGTGGGCCAGAATCAGGGTTGTTCGCTTATTTCACCGGCTCTATGTGGCTCGAGGAGGTGACTCTCCATCAGTCTGAGAATCAAATGAGCCATTACGGGCCAGTGTAGAGACATTTCACTCATTAAACGAAGCTTATTGTTATTAGCGGTCTCGCGCCTCAGGTAATCAGAAGCAGCGGTCACGAGCTTAATTCTCTCTTTTAGCCGAAGCGTATTAAGGGAAATATTTGCATAATGTCTTGACTGAGTGCTTAGAACACCCTGCTGCAGTCACGGAGCACTTTAGCTTTATGAAGCATATACCATGTTTTTGCTACGGCTAAATTGTATTCATAATAGCATTACTGAATTAAATAGCACACTGGATTTATTCCCTTTAAAAGAATTGATTCAGTTTCAAGCTGAACAAAACGGGTAAAGCTGTTTTTAAAAATAATAAAAATAAAAAGTACAATAGAATGTTTGCTGTTTTTTTGCGGCTCGACTTCCCCGATTAATATCAAAACCTCCACTCGGTCTTGACGAGTCTTCCTTTTGAAGCCCGCACGCACGTCCGTGCTGAGAAAATACAAGTGATGGGACGTCACCGCTGTTGTCTAGGTCTCTCCTTGTCAGCTCTCATAATGTGTTTCATCTGTAAGCCTTTCATCGTTTGTAAGACAGACAGTTTCTGATATATGAGCAACGGCGCAGACGCTTATCCCTAAGCTTTAACTTCCCCACAGCCTGAGTCTAGCTGCAGAGATCTTTGTCCTTGATTAGGTTCAGATGACTCTGACAGGTCAATCATCGCAAACGCAAACAAGAAAATGCTTCTTGTTTCTTCTCCCGGAAGATTGTATTTCCTCTCTAGGGGTGATTAGTGATAAGCAGGGTGGTTTAATCTCTAATGTATGTCTAATGATCCTATTTCAGCAGGACGCTCATCCATATACAGTTGTTTAAATATAATAATAGTTTTTCATAACTGCTTGAGCGACTAATTTAGGCTTGCTAGAAATATCTGTGTACACAATAAAACCTTAACAATGCTGCTAATTCAATACTCCGGAAAACTATTTTAGTGCCAGAGGTTAGAGAAGCCGTCTTAGGTTATGGTTATATCAGTTATATTATGGTTATATATAACATCTTGAAAACATTTCAAGTGAGCTTCATTGACACCACATTACTCGAGAGTGATGAAGCAACCTGCTGCTATTAAATGTGCAACACACCGTTAACAAGACTGCATGTATATTTATCTCGCGGTGATGGGTGCACATTGACTACAGACATTGATTCCAGCTCAACTAGACTGTTACGTTCCTTCTCGAGCGCGGACGGTGTCAAGGTTTAGCGAGACAAATGTGTCTTGAAGCTTTGCAGCTGCCAGGACGGGCAAGCCAAGCAGTTCCTTAGCAGCCGTCGGTGCCTGGTAATGAATCTCGGACCAGCTGTGTGATGGATGGATGTTGGAGCCGGGACAGATTAGCCTAATTCGGAATGCCAGAGAATTACAACTCTGTCAAAACTGCCTTTACTTTGGGCCTGTGACAGATAGTCTTGGAGGAAGTTCCTTGCTCTGGCTTTTTTTTTTTGCCCATGTTTCCTTGTTTCTGCTGCTTGAAGATCTACATATTAAAAAGTCAAGATAGAAGACTAGCTGTGTCCCACTGATTTGTTAATGGTACTGTAGAAGTCAGGATCTGGAAAAGAATTTTTACTTTACATCTCATTATATTTTAGGTTCAAGCCACAACAAGCATGTTTTTGTAGTCCTCTTTGCTCTAAACCATTAAGTAAAGCATTTTTAAATGAGCTTCGACTATAAAGTGGAAAAAAAATGCCTTCATGTTCACCTTTTGTTGGCAACAGACTTGTTTTTCCAGCACATCCCACGGACTGAGTTCTGCAGAATTTGAAGGCCGAGTCAACACGTCAAAATCTTTGCCATGTTCCTCAAACTGAATAAATCCTGAACAATGTGTGCAGTGTGTCAGGTCACATTATCCTTCTGAAAGGTGCCCATGCCCTCACTGAACACCGTTTCCATGACGGGGTGTAATTTGGTCAGGAACAACGTTTAAGCATGTAGGTGGTACGTGTCAATGAATAAATGGGTGGAGCCAAGGATCATCACCGCTTCCCCAGGTTTGCCTTCTTCCCCCCACCTCAAAACAAAAGTGTTACAGTATATCAACACCTAATAAGTTAATTTTTACACTTCTTTGGAGAATATACTGTATAGTCTCACCTTCCAACGAGTAAAAATAACACTATTGATTGTGTTAAATTTACAGTGTTAACGTGGCACTGAATAGAGCAAAAAAAAAAAAAAAATTTTTAATGAATGTTTAAAATGCTGGTGTTGCTCATAATTTACAAGTTGGGACATTTAACAGTCCTGGTGTTGTTTGGACTCAGTTTGATATCTCTCATAAGTATCACTAATAAAAAAAATTAGTATTAAAACTGTTTAATGCGGCAGGGTGGTGTCGTCTTACACCTTCAGGGTCCGGGTTCGATTCCCGTCTCTGTGTACATGGAGTTTGCATGTTCTCCCCGTGTTTTGCGGGTTTCCTCCGAGTACTCCGGTTTTTCAAAGACATGCAGATTAGGCTAATTGGCGTTCCCAAATTTCCCAGAGTGTGAGAGTGTGTGTATGTGTGTGTGCCTTGTGATGGATTGGCACCCTGTCCAAGGTGTACTGTACTCTGCCTTGTGGCCTAAGTCTCCTGTGATAGGCTCCAGGCTCCCCATGACCCTGTACACAGGATAAAGTGGTAAATAATGAGTGAATAAAACTGTTTAACTTGTTTTTCCATCACAATTAACACCATTTAGCAACACAACCTGAATCTGTATACCAAATGTGAAGGCTTGCAGTCTTTCAGCTTCAGCAGTCAAAGCATTTTTTTTTATTTCAGCTGCAGAGCATGGGCTTTTCCAGCTAATCTTTTATAGACAGTAGATCAAGCCTAGATATGGATTCAGTTACAGTACCGTACAAGGAACCTAAAGAAGTTATCTAAGCCGTTTGAGAAATAGTTCATAGCAGGTGAAGTCCCTTACATTGAACACTTTAACTTTAGTGAATCGCTCTGTTTCTGGTCACCTTTAAAAGCAAAGGTCATCAATAACCCAGAGTATCAAGAGCTGGTGCAACCAATAAGACGTTTTCATCTCTAACAAGAATTGATTTGATTTGGTAAATCACTGGCAAGTCAGGGGTTACTTCAACACAAATCCTAGTCCTTATCCTTTGCCAGAATGAAACTCAGCACACAAAAACATTACATTTTGGTGCAGTTCCTATGCTTCCTGACATGTTCCAGAGTAGCACAGTTTTTCCTGGCTCAAATGCTGACTTATCTTCATCTAATAATATGTAATGCTGATGCTTCTTGGCAAGTGTTTTGTAATTTTTGTGCCTCAAGAAGTTGTGTTTGGCTTAATATCACATTCACCACAAACACTCATCAGCCACAACATATAACTGATCATCATGATAACAATGATGATTAATTATGCACATATCATGGGCACCCAAGGCTCAACCATGCCCACAGAGACCAAAGGCCAGTCATTCCAGTCTGATCCCACAGAAAAGCCAATGCAGAACAAGTCTCCAAAAAATAGTAGTCAAGGCTGGCTACGATGGAAAGGCACCAGGTGCACCACAGCTCAGCTCGCACAGGGCCCAGCAGGCAAAGAGCCCCATGCTGCGGACTCGTCCTCCAAACTCCCTAGATCTGATTGAGCACCTATGGAATGTTTCAGACAAACAAGTCCGATCCATAGGGGCTCAACCCCGTAACCCAACCAAAGGATACAGTGCCAACGTCCTGGTGCCAAGCACCACAGCACTCCCACAGAGATCAGAGCCAATCTGGTGGTACACAATATTGCACTTAATAGTTTGCATTGTATGGTTTTGACTGATCGATATATGACCAATAGGCCCAATATCTATTGGACTCCGAGGATAGCATTTCATCAAATGATGTTTAGTGAGTAAATTTCTGAGAGCAAACACATGGAAACAATTCCTCCCTCTAGAGGCACTATATCACCAAATATCAGTGGGTATGTTGCAAAGCAGACACCAATACCGTCTTGTATTTATGCCTAAATCAGTGCTCTCATAATCCAGCTTCACAGTCGGAGGGTGATTTGTTTTCTCTCCATGTACCCATACTGTGAGTTACTTTAAGCTGCTAATTCTGTTGCTGTAGAAAGTTGGCTTGTACTGTTGAAAATGCAGCATAAAGTCTTATTTCAAACACTGTCGATCTTTCAGTATGTCACACATGTAGATGTTATTTTTCATTGTCTGTAGCTTTATGGACAATTTGATTTATACGTATTTTATCGCACGTTTATACTCATTTATAGAATGGAAGTGCATTGTCTTATCCAATCACAACATCGATCTTGGAAAAAAATACCCCTTTTTTTTACTCCACTTAAGATTTCCTTTTCCCTAGATTTGCATTTCCTATTTGCATTGTAAGTCCTTTCCCAACCTGCATTTCTGACCAACAAAACAAAAAGGGGAAAAAAGGGTTTTCAGTATAAATTGATTTATTATGCTTCATTATGCTTATTACTCAAGTGTTGATATTCACAATACCATCCTCAATATTCAACGATATAAAAGTTACAGCAAATTAAGACTTAAATAATGCTAAGTTAGTTGTTAATCATTAACTCACCATTTATAGCTCTTAAGAGACCGGAGGTATAGCTCCATATCAGGCCCGCTTTATATTTTGAAATACACTATATGGACAAAACTGCACTAACATTGTTTTTAAATACATCTACTTCAATATAGCTTCCACTCAGTAACAGCTTCCACAAGATGTTGGAGTGTTTCTGTGGGAATTCGTGCCCATTCATTCTGTAGAGCATTTACTGTATGAGGTCAGGCACTGATGTTGGATGAGAAGGCCTGGCTCACAATCTCCGTTCCAGGTCATCCCAAAGGTGCTCGATGGAGTTGAGGTCAGGGCTCTGTGTTAGGGCCGATCAAGTTCTTCATTAAACCATGTCTTTATAGTCCTTTCTTTGTCTGGGGCGGAGTCATGTTGGAATAAAAAAGGGCCTTCCAACAAAGTTGGAAGCATAGCATTGTCCAAGATGTCTTGGTATGCTGAAGCATTAATATTGTCCTTCACTTGGGATAAACGGCCTAAATGAAACACCTGAATTCAACAATTAACAGGTTTGGCCAAATACCTTTGTCCATATAGTGTAACTGTTATATCTTTCACTACTCTAAGCCCATTAAATTGGCCTACAAATTTCTACACCCATTCCAGTTTCACATTATCATCATTACTCATTGTTAGCATTGGCTCTACAATGGGTCTAAAATAAATAAATAAATAAATAAATAAAAAAGAATGAACAATAATTCAAAAATAAAATTTACTGCTGAGTCATGGAGAGTCTGAATAAATCCACACTTGAGCTTTAATAGTTTTGCACAACTAGCTCAGACTGATGTGAGATGTATAACACACACACACACACACACACACACACACACATACAACTTTCAGCATAGATAGTTATTGGAACATTTCCACCATAAATAACCCATAACCACCGCTGCTCCACTCAGCAGTTGGGAAGTAAATACCGTTCTTTGTCCCAAAAGGATTCGCTGTTTCACAGTCATCATAGTACAGCTGAATTTACAATTCCGTCTTCCCTACAGAAAACTGGAGAACGTCTGCATTGAAAGTAAATCCCCTCTTTCGATGGTGTACCTGATCTCCGGCTGTGCGCGGTGTTTATTTCATCAATACCCAGTTGCTGAACAAATGCAGTTTCACCGGCTTCAATGTTAATCAGCACTCCACTCCAATGAACCCGTATGAACTCTATTCAAACGGTACCCGAACCCTCAAAAAGTACCAAAGTAATTTAGCTCTTTACTCTTCGCTCCCTTAGACCTTGCTTATGTCCATTTGGAAAACGATTGTACAGTGTAAAATGTGGACATGCTGGGCTGCACATTGCTGTAAGAGGCGGCCAAACGTAGTGCTCGCACCAAGAGCAATCCGTCTTGCATGGAATGGCTTTCTTGTCCAGAACAATGAAGTATCCCTGGATGTTACACTGCCAAGAGGTAAGGCTTTGTGCTCCCGTATACTAGTATTGGAGAAAACAACAACAATTAACAGCAACAACAGCGCTTTACAGGAATGATTTGATGAAATTTAAGCTGCAGCTGCGAGGCTCAACAGCTCACCGTGCTCAAACTGCATATAGGTGTTAATTAAGGTGCTGGAGACTTGTTGCTATTATTTAGGACACGGGATCACTTACTGAGAACCAGAATAAAGAAAGCTTTACAATGGAGCTGAACACTTGACCCTTATCATTATCTGTAATGATGAGACTAGTGGTTCTACTGATGGGCGGGTCAAAACCAAACAAGACTTAAAGATTGATTTAGACTATACACGGTTCTCAAAGTGTAATTTACATGTGTAAGAATGTGTGTTAAAGTGAAGAGAAAAAAGTCACTATAACGAATATAGTGTGTTGAATAAACAGTGAAATAATTGAAAACAGACAAGGTACACGCGCGTCTATGGCAGACACTGATGAATGTTAATGAGTATGCAAATGCATTGATCATGTGACAAGGTGTCAAAACAAACAACATGTCAAAGAAACCCAAACCAGTCAAGATTTTGACTTGGCTCTGTGTCCACCATGATGGTTGTTTTAAAGAGAACTATAATAAGGTCTCAGGTCACATGATCTCAAGGGAGGTGGGGCCTAATTAGCAAACTAAAAGTACAGGCTGCACAAAACAATTTCCAAAATGATTCTCTTATAGATACTGTAGATGTGCAGGGCCAAGTCAATAACGGTACCACTCGTCACTTTCATGAATATTCTTATTGTTTATTGTGTGAAGTTGTATGTGTATGTGTTGTATAGTCTGATAGATCGATTTTTAAGGAGCAGACATCATGCCAGGTTTCGCATGCAGGAAACAGTAGAAATGAAGCCAAGTCACAGTCACATCCTAAAACTCAGGCGCAAAACTGCAATGATAAAGCTGGCTGATTAATTACTGTGTAACAAAGCATGGCCATACTGTGTTATGCTGCATCATTAGTTTAACCATGATAATCACTTTCAGCTTCATTTTGTTGCATCAATCAGCTCCTGGAAATGTGAAGACTCCTGCTTTGGTGAATAACCTTCTATTAGAATGTGGTTACGAAAAACAGAACATGCTTGCCGTTAAAGATCCACCTGATTTATTTATTGATTAAGCGTGACCAACAAAACTATAACATGGATCCGAATAGGTTCATTATCATAACTCATCTTAATGACCCAAAATAAAGTGGGAACTCTCAGCAACTCCGAGTGCATCTGTGTGGATCCTGAAGCCTCTTGTGATAATACGGAAACGTGTCATTTGTTCTGTATGTTTGATTAGTACGATGACCTTTTGACTCTTTTGACCTTTGACCTGGGTGTAGCCTCCCTTTCACCGCTCGGGCCATCACTGAAAGGTTGATGGATCTTTGAAGTTACACTGTTCCTCTGAATGTTCTTTGTTTCCTAGAAAAATAACCTTGTCCATTTTTAAGGATGCTTACATGTTTACTGCAAATACATTTCAGAAAATTATTTTGTGGTTATGTTGTGAAAGTTGTTCAAAATATATCCTGATTAGACTATATTTGGCAGATTCCCCTTATCCAGGGACACTTACATTTATCTCATCACACATCTGAGCAGTTGAGGGTTAAAGGCCTTGTTCAATGGCCTGAGATCAGCAGCTTGGAGGTGTTGGGGTGTGATCCCATGAACTTCTGATCCACAGTCCAATACCTTGAGCTACAGTACTGAGCTACTCCAACTCCAGAGGCGTAAAGCTGCTAAAGAACTAACTGCTATTATCAATAATGTAAATACTGATCCCTTAGGCACAGCTAAAATGTAAATTATCACCAACACCGATCTCATATTTAAAGAGCTAAAAATGCTGAGAGCTTATTTAATTATATTTGGTTAAAAATGATTCAGACTTTAAAAGTCTTGTAATTGCATTTACAGAAGACTTCACGCACAGTACACTGATGAGACTCTTAGCCGCGGTAAAACATTTGAATGCTACAAATGTTGTAAAGAAGACCATACGTCCGCAAATGATGATCTCGGCCGAGGTGGCTCGGAGCCTGCTGAAGTCGAACATTTAGCGAGTGGAACGCCTGATCGTTGACAATTAACGGATAAATTATCATCAACATATCTGTCTATGTGAATGGATGTGAAAGTTAGTGTCACATCCAGTGTACTGTACAGTCCTGACCTCGCTCTAAGTTATTTCCACATGATTGAGCAAATAATAAAGGAGTTCCTGGAAGGCCGGCGTGTCAGACACGAAGCAGGCAGAACTTTCTACAGTATCTTGATGTTGTCCAAGTAGTGAAACTTGGACAAACTTAGTGAAACTTGGTGTAGCAGGGGATTATATAGAGAAATAAAGGGAGTTTCTGTGTCTGATATTCTGTACAATCAAAAGTCCTGGTTTGACCTGAACGCCCTTTGTATATTTGATGATTGTAAATAAATACGTGTAATAAAAGGTGCAAGGAGTGAAAAATGAATAAAGGAAAGATTAGAAGATTAAATCAGTCCTATATTGGTTTGGTTCTACTAGGCATCGGACAGGGTGAAGTTGTCAAGGTTTCAGAGATATCATGCGGAAACTTCATCTTAGACAAGTTAAAATCATCATCATCATCATCATGAAGAAGCATTACAGTTACAGCTAATTAATCTGTCCAATCTGAGTTGAAAAGCACTTGTATACGGCTGCTTCATGACCTTCTCAGGTCCATTACCATTCTGTTCAGTGCCAGACTCATTAACTAGCCTGGCATTCGTCTGTGCAGAGGTCAGAATGCCTAATTTGAGAGGAGCTAAAAAAGAGCATCTGTAATAAAAGATTTGATGGTACACTTCTGTGGTTTTCATTTTCCTGGCTGATATAATCAAAAGGTCGAGAGATTAACTAGAAATCATGGATGAATCAAGCAAAGGGCTGAAGACATTATTGGAGGGGTAGATCTATCGTTTCTCAGGGGCTGGTGATATACAGTAGTGTGGGGATCCCTAAACAGATAGACGTGATATCCATACTGTATGATGGGTGAACTTACTTAACTATTGCTTCTGCTCATTTATAGCCCAAATGTGTGACCAGTGGCTGTGAATTCAAACAGGATCTTACAGAACCATTTCATCGGTTTTATCGATGCTCTGATGTGGATTCAGGTCACACATTACTGCACGTTAGACCAGGGGAAGATGCCACAGCTACGGAAGAAAAAAAAAAAATCAACTCAAAAGAACACCATATTACAAACACCAGATTAGATCAAACTCAGGCCGAGGCATTTATTTACATAACTGCAGAATATCATTCAGCTAATCTATAAGAAATGTGAGTTGCAGTCATTGGATGGCCCGAACCAAAACTGGCATCTTCCTCGATAGTGAAGTAGGGGAAGATGCCACATCAGGAGGGGAAGATGCCACATCAGGAGGGGAAGATGCCACATCAGGAGGGGAAGATGCCACACTTAATGTAGCTTGTGGTAGTTTTGAACACTTTTTCTTCTGGGGTTTCCTTTTGGACGTGATTTGATCATCTACAGCCAGTTTTCTTGCTTTTCACCTCAGCTTGTAATTGTTCATATACTTTAAATGCAAAAAAAGATATAATTATTGTATAATTTTATAATTATAAAAATTTATAATAACTATTACAAATGCAAATAATATGCAAATGTAATTGTAATTGTACTGTAATTGTTCCAAACAAAGTGGAAGAATGTTAGAATTCTAGCATGCTACAGCCCAATAACAGGGGTTTAAATTATTTGTATAATTTAAATTTGTATAATTATTTAAATTATACAAATGTTGTAAAGAAGACCATACGTCCGCAAATGATGATCTCGGCCGAGGTGGCTCGGAGCCTGCTGAAGTCGAACATTCAGCGAGTGGAACGCCTGATTGTTGAAAATTTACGGATAACTTGTCACCAACGCATCTGTCTATGTGAATGGTAGGGTTTTTGTTTCAAGTTTGGCCTGGTGAACTTCAGTGCACAAACATTATCATGGCATATTACCCCAGGTACCTTGGCTAAGATGCCACTTGTATCTACAAAACCACAGGCATAATGAGCGATATAACCACGCTGCAGCATGTAATCACACAGCACACATTTTCTCTGTGTAAAGTACAGAAAATTCCTGTAATTTTGCCTGTAATTTTCACAGATTTTTAGCAACAACCACTTACCTAAGCAAGTCCACTTGGCGGGAGTAAACAAATCACCTGATGGTGCCATCTAGAGAATAACTTCGACGATACTGAATCTGGCGTCTGGCATCTTCCCCATCCTTACGTCTTCCCCAAACTAATTCATGAGGCAAAAATCATCCGAATTAGTGGAAGATTCACCTCAAGCAAACTCAAATCCAAAATCTGCAAAATATTTACCAATAACACCTCAAGTCATAATATTCTGGTATTATTAAAAACAAATAGTTCCCAAATTGCCCGTAGTGTGTCAATGAGTTTGTGTATGTGTGTGTGCGATGGATTGGCACCCTGCCCAGGGTGTACCCTGCCTCGTGCCCTAGGCCTCCTGGGATAGACTCCAGGTCCACGCGACCCTGAATACAGGATAAAGCGGCACAGAAGATGAGTGAGTGAGTGAGTAAAATGTTTTAGCAGAAATTAAACGATACCAGATAGAAAGATAGACTTTAAGGTTAATACAGTATGTTAGTACTAGGTTAGCTAAAAAAGACATTACTAGACGTCACCTTGTGTTGATGGGAGGCAGTTTTAGCTACATCTGCTTACGTCAAAACTTCCCCTTGATTAGCTACATTTCTGGTTAGCTAGCTATCATGAGTTAAACTATAAGAAGCCTGTGGTTACAATCTTCTATTAAAGGAAGCCTGTGATAGAGGTAGACAGTGGTACCGGTCTGAAGGCACGCTGTTCAAACACATGCAAACACATCAGTCATTTTTAAACACCTGCAAATGCTTTTAAACATCAATACTCGGTTCAATAGCCTGACTTATACAGTATATGTCTGAAATTTATGTCCTTAACGCAGTAGAGTATAAATGCACCAAAATATGTGTTGCTTTAATCATCAACATCCCGGCTAACAGATTCGAGAGCAAGGTTTGCAGACACAAATTGAATTAATCAACAGAATGCTACGCACAAAATAATCATGCTTGTAGTTTATTTCCCTTTTTTCCTAAACCAGCCATTCCCAAACTTTTTAAAATGTGAATATCATCCAAACCTTAATCACAACTCTGATCAACACACAAGACTTAGATAAATAAATAATATGTTGTTTAAATCCTCTGTCGTTGTTTTACTGGTTCTGGTTAGTTCTCTTAGCGGCACGGCGGCTTAATGTTTAGCGCTGTCACCTTTCACCTACATTTTCTATGTTTGATTCCCACCTCAGGTCTGTATGCATGGAGTTTGCATGCTTTCCCAGTGCTTGGTGGGTTTCCTCCAGGTACTCCGGTTTCCTCCTACAGTCCAAGGACATGCAGATTAGGGTAATCGGCGTTGCCAAATTGACTGTAGTTTGTAAATGTGCGTGTGAATGTTGACAAAAGGTATATAAATGGTTATAAATATAATGATCTACCTGCAGTACCATTACCTAACATTAACATTAACCAATCAACTATTGTGACACTTTGGAAAACGCTACTCTACGCTATATCATCCATCCATCTATCTAGAACCTCTGTATTACAACTAGGGACCATCGACCATGGAGGCCAGTGGTGACCGTTGTATTTATTTCCCATTTTGTATGATTGTGGTAGGACCTCTGGTCAACATTCACACGCACACACACATGCATTCACACACTACGGGCAATTTGGGAACAGAAATTAGCCTAATCTGCATGTCTTTGGACTGCGGGAGGAAACCGGGAAACCAGGAGAAAACCCACCAAGCACAAAATTTGTCCCTCACTAAAGCCAGCAACATGAAACGATTATTTCCATTCATGAAAATAATTGGGAAGTATATTTCATCTGCTCATTGATACTGCAAACAAGACCTGCTGTTTTGGAGACGCTCTGTCCAAGTTGTATAGACAGTATCACAGTTCCACTCTTACTAAAGTCGCTCAGATCCTTGTGCATCCCCATTTTTCCTGCTTCCAGCACATCAACTTCGAGAACTGCCTGTTCCCTTGCTCTCTAATATATCTCACCCCCTGACAGGTGGCGCTGTAACGAGATAATCAATGTTAATCACCTCATCCGTTAGCGCTTTTAATGTTTGGCCTGACTGATGAGTATTGAACTCTTCCAAACAGCGAGGTTTATAGTCAATGCAATGGATTTAACAAGCGAAAATGTCTCTATGCTGATTGATCTAAAGCAAATACAGTAGCACCGGGTGGATTCAAATGCAGGTCTGTGGAAAGAGATAAATTAAACCACTCTGAATGAAGATAAATCAACAAATTAAAAAAAGGAAAAAACTGGTGGAAGAGGAAGACCCGGGTGTATATTATACTGTAGCAGTGTGTTTTATCTGTTTCATTTTTTAAAATGAAGACATTTTTCCACTGTCACTATTTGACAAGTAATTTATGGACTGACCACTATGGCTTACGCCCACGGATTCATGAGTTTCATCAATCTCTCATATTTTTTCCCACTTAGTGTAAATGCACGGAATTCTATTCATGCACGGAATCGAGATATATGCAGGCTTAAGCATGACTTCACTCTCTCTCTCTCTCTCTCTCTCTGATAAGACACTGCACTCTGGACTTATCAGTACTATTGTTCTTTCTTACTAGCTGACTATTATTGTAGTAAAACGCTGTACCTTTCACAGAGATACTCTGAGCAGATACCTCAGGACTTACAATTATCTCTGGATCCGATCATTTAAGTGTTTCCAGGGTCCAATCATTTTGTCCAAACGTGCGAGTCTGTGTGGGGAATGATTCGCGGCCGTGATTAAACTTTCCCCTGCTCCGTTATGTGAGTGAATCACTTCGCCATAGTTTAACCCACACATCTGTTGCTTTGTTTGCTATAAATCTTGTTCTGCATGATGATGACATCCCCTGCCGTCTGGTGCGAGCAGGTCCGCCCTAGTGGTGTAACAAGGCCTCTGACTTCGCCTGCACACGGCTTAAAAAAGCATCTGTATTGGTATGCTCATGTCCTGGAAACACAAAGCATGATGGGATTATGGGATTAACACTTCTTCACAGTGCTGTACAGTCTACGTAAACACATTAAACATATTTATTTATACAATTAATAATTACCGTAGACTCGTCTCAGTGTGCTTGTGCTAAAGCTCTGTCGAGAGTTTAGAGGTAATCTAACCATTACCTTCGGAGGCAGCTGGCAGTGAAAACAGACGCCTCTCACTGCTTTCTGTGTTACAATAGAAGTGGTAGTCATGGTGTCAAACTCTCAGTCCATTTCTGCTCTTATCAAAAGAGATAACTATTCAGTTCTCTCAGCCGGCTCTTGAAAAAGGCTAGAATAACAGCCGATGGCTCTTGTACTTATAAAGAAAATGGGCTATGATTGCTCCCTGTGTTTTTTTTTTCTCTCTCTCCCCCTTTTCTCTAATCATGGGCTCTCTTACAAAAATCGAACTATTTTAATCCCTCTTAGCTGGACCGAGATAAAAGCGAGCTGAGCGTCTCTACATAAGATCAATAGGCTTTGTGTTTTCAAGATCATTGGTAACACGGCTAGTCTGATCAGTTTTAGGTCCAGGAGTAATGCCCAGTTTTTTGGACGTTTACTGTGCAACAGTCTGGAGTCTTACGAAGAAATGGGATCAAATGTTTTCAGCTGTAAAGTGCCAGAAGATTGGCCATGGTGGGGTAGTGGTTATCACTGTGGCCTCAAACCTCCAGGGTTGAGGGTTTGGTTCCCACCACAGGTGTGAGTGTGTGGAGTTTGCATGTTCTTCCTGTGTCAAAGACATGCAGAGTAGGTTGATTGGTGATCCCGAAATGCCTGTAGTGTGTGTGTGTGCCCTGGGATGGATTGGCATCCTGTCCAGGGTATACTCTGCCCCATGCCCAAAGTCTTCTACAATAGGGTCCCGGCCCCCCATGACCCTGTACAGGATAAGCACTATAGAAGATGAATTAGTTAATTGTTTACCTCGTTTCCCCTCTCGTCTGATCCAACCACTCAGCTTTCAGCATCAGCCGTAAACTAATCACCGGCCTGATCATCTGTCATCATCTGCAACTGTTTCTCTTTGCTTCATGCCTTAAGTTAGATGTTTGTTTTTTTATCTTTGAATGATTCATAGATTATTACGAGGCTTAACATTCAAAAAACATTCTTCTGAAACTGCTCAGGTAGAGGGACTGGACTGAAAATGAAAGACAAAAAAGTGTCATTCAGGAAGCCTGAAAAACTGTTCCTCAAGACAACATTATCAATACAGTAAAATCTGCAGCTTTGAATATGAAATATGAAGAAAGTCAAGACTTTTGCACAGTGCTGTAAAGATAAATAATATAATATCTGAAATATAGTCGCATCTATCTACTGTAGCATTTTTATGTTCCTAAGTGTACAATAAAGTACTGTAATCTATTCCATCTACTGTAGGAACCTCTGTAGCCCAGTGAAGCACCGTGGAGGCCAGTGGTGACCGTTGTATTAATTCCAATTTTACCACCGTGGTAGGACCTCCGGGGGCAGCGTTCACAAACAACAGGCAATTTGGGAATGGCAGTTGGCCTAATATGTATGTCTTTGATCTGTGGTAGGAAACTCTGTGCAAACATCAAGCACACAGACCCAAGACAGGAATCGAACCCAGCCCCTTGAGGTGCAAGGTGACAATCCTAACCACTACACCACGTGCTGCCACACTAAACATTTAATTATTAGTTTATAATTATCTTTAAAAAAAGTAAGAAATAAATGTTAAACATTAGCTAAATTGATATAAATGGTTAGAAAAACATTTATTGAACTTATTTTTGCAATTTTTAATAATAGAAACATAACAGCTAAATTTGACTACTTTTAAGATGTCCATTTCCTCTGATGTAATTTTTAACATTATAAGTCGTATTATATTAGAAGTAAACAATTCCGGTGTTATGCGCTGAAATGCCCTCCTTCCATGGATTGGGGGGGGGGGGGGGGGGGGGG
>JAQMYL010000004.1:22652292-22664168 GCA_030014365.1 Clarias pachynema | reverse complement strand
TACGTTTTATATATAGATGTATGTTTAGACAGAATTGTAGGATTGTAGGTAGGAAAATTAAAACGCTGTCCTTTCCAGGACTGGCTTCTTGGAGTATTTGAGGATAAAGATAGAACAGATGACCTGTAATCAGGCTCTGTGCAGAATCAGGAAGATATCTTACCGAAATTGCATCAGTAATAGCTGTCTGGATGTCCTTGTCAATCTGTCTATAAGGGCTGGAATTAGAAAGTTGCTTTTTCTGCTTCTTTAATGTATCAGTGTCTTGTCTAACACAGACCCAGCCATCTAATTCTCTCCGCTATTTTGTCTATCTTTGGCAGCTCACTTCATGTCTCCGTGTGCAACAGTTCCCGGGTCTGAGACATTAAACGCCTGATATGAGACAGATAAGAACAGAAGGTCAAAAAGTCCAAATAAAGTAATCCGTGATGTATGTCAGCAAACGTAGCTCCCAATCACTGCACTTTCCTTAAATGCAGAAAAGAATTCCACCAAAACAACCTTGAGCGTTTTCTCGCTATTTCCTGCTGATGCGCTTGTGGAAAAGAAAAGGATTTCTGCTATTCACCGGGGTGAGGGCGAGCATTTTAAGAGGCCGCATCCATGCCTGCAGCCAAGAGTTCAAAGAAACTGAATACTCGAAAACATGAATACAAACTTGGGGCTATAGACTCTCGATTTGAGTCAAGTATGGATGTTTGCTGGAATTATCCGTGCATTTAGGGATGCTGCAGTGAGCGCAAGCTGTATTCGCTGCCAAAATTTTTGCCGCCATCAGTAGAAGTTAATAGACTGGGGAGATCCCTTGTAGGCTTCAATTAAAGGTGTTTATGTAACACAGAATGCTCCATAGAAGTCGACTGGAAATGAGAGGAAAAGGTGAAGTTTTTCTCCCTGCAACAGCAAAGTGGAAGGAATTTGTTTTTCTTGCATCGACCTTTTGATTATGCCAAGCCTTTCAACGTGATGTCCAAATTAGGTTGGTCGACTAAAATATGGCCTTTAAAACGGTAGCTCATGATCAGCACGGGTGGTGTAAAGAAGGGGGTGGGGGTGGGGGGTAAGTAAGGTGGCAGGTTTCCCAGATTTCAAGGGGCCC
Organism: Clarias pachynema; assembly: GCA_030014365.1. Classification (NCBI taxonomy): domain Eukaryota; kingdom Metazoa; phylum Chordata; class Actinopteri; order Siluriformes; family Clariidae; genus Clarias; species Clarias pachynema. Next base: position 22,663,066 of record JAQMYL010000004.1, on the reverse strand, counting down.
AGAATCTCTTGTTGATGGGCCCAAACACCATTAGTTCCAATGAAGTTTGGGGTCAACTACAAGAGATTTTGGGCCTCTAAATAATTAGTGCTGATGGGGTTTGGGGCCCAGAATCTCTTGATGATGAGCCCAAACCCCATCAGCACTATTTTTTTATTACTATTTTTGACTATTTCATTCCTTCCTTATCCTATTTAAAGACACCAGAGTCACTGGACTGTAGCAGTGGTTGTTATTTTTGATTAGAAACAAGGTTTAATTGCAATAGCGTCTCTCAAACATCCTCTCTATGGGAAAAAAATAAAATGTGGCTGGTAGGTTTTCCTCCAGGGGCCTTTAACTACACTAGTTGGATGAAAGGACAGTAGATGGAAAAGTCCAGCAGACTACAGACTTGGGACTCATTTAGACGAAGAAGAGTGTAAATGCAGTGCACTTGAATGCAGGGTAATTATTAAAGCTTTGGTGAAGTAAAGTTACAGTATGCACCCACACTTTGTGTGACTTTGTTTAACTTTTAGCATCTGTAAAGAGACTTAATGCAAAAGAAGTTGAAAAAATGATCTATTTAAGCTTCACAGTGACTGATAGAGTCTGATAAACACCAGTGACGAGTGTCTTAGTCAACGTCTACCTGTCAGGCTTTTCCTGGAAATCCCCTGGACGTGAGAGTTATCTGTGTAAAAGTACGTTGGCATGATTATGCTCAGAATTACAGGAGATCCGACGTGTCTTGAACGCCGTGAAGTTCCTTAGTGGCAGGTGCAGGTGCATTTCCTCCACTCACTCAAACTGATTCATTTCTTTAATGTCTGTCTATGTGTGATGTGGTGGTACAGTCTGTTAGACATAAATATTAATAAGAAAATAAATGAAGCAGTATTTGCTTCATTTATGAGTGCAAGAATATCTTTCTTCATTTTCTAAACACTTTTGAAAATTACAGTATAATGTAAAAAAAAATAACCCAAAAACAACAACTGCACTCTTCAGGCTCCTGGCAGTGTTGACATCCGAGCCACTGAGACTAGACGGATGCATCACACTTTTCACACGGACTCACTCGCATGCTCTGAGACAGCGATGTTTGCTTTAGCAGAGTAATTGTTCCTTAATATCTCTGCTGCCCTCTCGCCCGGCGTCCGTGCCCTTTTCCGTTAACCTGCTCCTGCTGCCTACAACAAGTTCTTAGCTGCCGCCGAGCCGAAAGCGTTCACAGCCGATTTCCTGCAGTTTTTCCTCACATAACGGTGCACCTGTGTCCCGGCTTCTCTTTCACTCCCTCTCTTTCGAACCTCCATGTTCAATAAACCAGAACAGCTGTGACTTGCGAAGCCCATATTGTTTATGTGAGTTGCTACAAACCACTGAGCCCAGCTGCGCGGAGCTGCTTCTCTCCATTTATTGCTGTCCGTGCTTTATGGTTACTCTCACTCATGTCAGCAGCTCCCACGGTTCAGAACGGCTGAATGTTTCTTGTTGTAAAGGTTAAATTCCGAGCAAGAGGTCACACCGGAGCTTTCATGTGGACTTCTGTTGCCCACTCAGGTTTGTATCTTAACGGCCGTCACAGAGGGACGTTCATGATGTTTTAATATTTATTACGCTCGGAATTTAATGCAGGATAATGAAGGCGAGTAGCACAGACGTCCACAGACACGGTCTCTTGGTGATGAGGCTTCACTGGAGCGGGCTTTTAAATCCCATGTGACTCGGGCAGGGTCTGAAATTTTAGAGCATTTCTGTCAGTCCTGTCAAGGTTATCGTTCCCGTTTCTTGCCTCTGGCGCGGGTCAAATGACTGAGGACTTGAGTGGCGCTCCCGATGAGACGTGAGAGCGCTGTTCTCCATTTTCCACTGTCTGCTCCCTCTCTCTCTCTCTCTCTCTCTCTCTCTCTCTCTCTCGCTTCTGCCTTCTCCTTTATATAGTCCAGTTTATGATTTAGCACACTGGTCACATATCTTCAGCGTTGTGCTGTTTATAAACCGACTGATGTTATGTGAAAATTTGAATTTAATGTTGCATGCGATAGTTGTGAGTGCTGTTTATTTACTCGAGTCTGGTTTCCTGACTGTAGAGTGCCATTTTATGATGTTATGTTGATGTCTGCTATTAATATTTTAAATGGAGTGCTGAAATACTGCGTGTATTTGTTGAATATGTCGCCGAATAAAATGCTGCTAATTGGCTGCCGGTGCTGACCCGAGCCAGCAGAGCTGAGACAGGTTCAAGTGAGCTTCAGAAACTCATTGAGACATGCAGATAATTGTTTAACAGGTTAGGCGTTTAACTGATGGGCGTATCAGCACAGACATACGGAAATACGCTCTCACTCACTCTCTATAGCGCTTGTCCTGTACAGGGTCGCGGGAGACACCTCGAGCCTATCTTAGGGCATTCGGGGCATTAGGCAGGGTGCACTCTGGAGGGGTGATAATCCATCACAGGGCACACAAGCACACACATACACACACACACTTCGAGAAACACAGTCCAGAGACATGCAGATTAGATTAATTGGTGTTTCCAGTTAAGTGTAAGTCTCTGGACTGTGGCTGGAAACCATAGAACTTGGAGGAAACCCACCAAGCACAGGGAGAACATGCAAACTCCATGCACACAGACCTGGGATGGGATTGAACCAACGACCCTGGAGGTGCGAGGCTACAGTGCTAACCACTACGTAATGATGCTTCATGATTAAATTTGATTCTTAAAGTAAGCTTAGCTTGAACTGAAACAGATGAGAACTGCAACAGATGTGTGTAATTCATACAGTATATTGTTCTTTTGAGAGTCAAGAGACCTGAGCACAGTTTGTTATGCTGGTAATATTATATACCAACTAAAAGTATGTGCCCCCTTGATCATCACACATACAGTAAATGCTTTCTCTTTAAACTGTTGCCCCAATATTTGAAGCATATGATGATGTGTCTTTACAATTTTGACTAAGAACACAGCCATGAATAAAGAACCATACAAAAACATCCTCCGAGAGCAACTTCTCCCGACCATCCAAGAAGAGTTTGGTGACAAACAATGCCTTTTCCAGCTTGATGGAGCTCCTCGCCATAACAACCCTTATCCAGCATGGCGACGCCCCGTGAGATCCACAAAGCCAACTGCATGAAGACATGGAGTGTTAAGAGTGTGTTTGAGTGGAAGAACTCGGGTGTCCTGCACAAAGCCCTGACTGATCTCAACTCCACTGAACCAACAGATTTGGGATGAACTGGAATTGGAGCCTCCTCGACATCCTGATAACACAAATCCACACAGCCATGCTGCAACATCTAGTGGAGAGCCTTCATAGAAGAGAAGCATTTTGTGGAGTGTATTATAACAGTATGGAGTGTGATGCTCAACAAGTATATAGTGCTGTGATGGTCAGCACATACTGAAGTATGATGCACATACTTTTGGCCAATAGTAGATTTGATTATAGATTTGTCGGTATTTTAAGGCATCTGTCAGTACTTGAATAAAGACCTGAGCAATGTTACTGTACACTGTACCGCACTTTTATCAGTAGTTTGTTTTGAAGTTCATCATTAAACTTTAGATTAATCACTTTGCAAAGTACAAAAGAAAAGTTTGAGTCTGGAGCTGAAGCATTTGTTGCCGCGCCCGAATCATCCAATAATTAATTCTTTCAATCTTAGCACTATTTTTGCCTTTGCGGCCCTCATTACTAAACATTTCCCTCTATCACTACATAACATTCTCCTCTTCTCTTCATAACTGGTTGAGTAAATATTTGCTGTGTTGATTCGTCTGCCCTCTGCGCGGCTCATAAAGCTATTTGTCCTGGAGTGGAGCAGCCATGTTGAGGCTGTAATGAGCCTGCTACAATTCCCAGAGAAACCGACTGATCATTAAAATTCATTCTGCCACAAAAGATGCTTCTGACACAATCCAAGGCCACGGGAGCCAGAAACGAGAGCGAGGCTATAACACGGAACATATGCATAATCTCCTCCCTCGTTAAACGTAGGTACATAGGAGGAGATCGGTCAGTTAAATAGATCAGCGCCGCGCGGTGTGAAGGCGCCAGGATTATTTCCCCTGCTGTGCAGAAATCCCTTTTTTCTTTAATAATGTATGCTCAATAAGAGTGATATTCTTCTTTTTTTTTCTTTTCGCCTTCTGAAGATGCTACAAAGCAGCTCTAAGCATTCAAGGATAAATGCGTTGAATTTGAGTCGCGGCTTCATCAAGGCTTTTTGAGGGACTTCATCTGATTCTGGTGCACAGCAAGAATGGAGTAATGAGAGTCATGAAAAAAAAAAAAAGCCTGGATGAGAGTGAACAGAAAAACACGGCGCTCACTTATGAGCTTATTTCCATTAGTGAATGCGCTGAAATGATGAAGGTGATTAGAGCAGAGTAATACACGTGTTTAGTGTATCGTGTAGCCGGGTATGATTCAGATTAGCATTGTGGGATTTATCAAACGTGGCAATGGAGATAGAATATCAGCAAACAAACTAACAAAAACATCCATTATATTCACCGAAGCTTTTCCGAAGCTGTGAAATCCACCTGTCATCCCGGGCACGGTGACTGTTCAGCACCGAGCTGTCTGTGAAATGTTTTATTATTCACGCACTAAAAGCTGACTCTTCTCACTCTGTCTCGTCTGTTTTTCTGTCTCTCACTCTGAGTGTGTGTGTGTGTGTTCAGGGAGGGCACGGATATTCCACAAAAGAGGCTTCAGCTAGGGACGTGTCAGACCAGAGACAGGGCCGGAGCTGTAAACAATTATAATAAAAAAAAAATGAGTGAGACATTACCATCAGTTTTTCTATTAATTAATGAAGGAGATTTGTCCTTTAACCCCGCGGGGGCGTGTAACTATCAGCACTCCGGTCTTCCCTGCGTGATTAAGGACCCGCTTGCATGAATCCTGTGTGGGAGGTAGAAGCCCTGCATGCTTGTCAAGGCAACGGAAGGATTATTCAAGGCAGACCGTCCTGCTCCAGCCCTATATACGCTTAGATGAGATCATTAGCATTCTGCGTCTCTTTCCATTGCCTACATGTGGAAGGATGGGGTGACTGTGCGTTCCCTTTCGAGAGACTTCCCCTGGGAACGGTTTATTGGAATCCAAAGTCATATTTCATTTTAACTAGGTGGAGGTGACAAGCACGGATCACGTTCAATTGTCAGAGTTATTGCTCTGCACCGACGAGGACGATGAGTTTGTTTGGAGACGACAGGTTTAGTATTGGATGTGCTCGGACAGTTTGCATGAGATGATCCTTCAAACGGCGTGATTCACACGTCGCAGGAGTGATGAGACTGCGGATGTGGACGAGTTTTGTGATGTAAAACGCCGCGTCAGTGTTTTTCATTGAAATCATGATCGGATCTTTAAAGGGGTGAAATATTTGAAGGTACTTTTCTCTCTTTGGACTTTTAGATATAACTAAAATAAAAATGGCAAAACACGTTTCACTTGTAGTGAAGCATGTAGTTCACATATTTGACCCGGGACTTTTGATTGTATAGAGTAACAGAACACAGTTCTGAGAGTAAAAGCTCTCTGTATAATCCCTTGCTACTCTAATGCAATTATCACGCCGGAGCCATGATGATCAGACTGCCTGCTTCACGTCTGAAACGCTGGCCTCCCAGGAACTCCTTTAATGGACCAAACATGTGGAAATGACTTGGAGGTCAGGACTGAACAGTGGATGTGGCAGTGAGTTCCTGTAATGTGCAAGTGGTGTTGGTGAATGAGTGTGTGTACAGTTCACACGTTACACAAGTTATCCGTCATTTTCAAGGATCTGGCGTTCCACTCGCCGAATGTTAATGGGAACGACTGCAGTGGGCTCTGAGCCACCTCGGCCGGGATGGTCACTCACAGAAGTACAGCCTTCTTGAAAACGTTTTACTGCAGCCAAGAGTCTCATCAGCGTACTGTGCTTGAAGTGTTCTGTAAATGTCATTCGCTTTTACGCCTTCATTCTTCAGAAATTTCATCACAGACCCACACAGAATAACCAAAGGTCTCAGCTCCCAATGTTTTTGCCGATAAAAATATACAGTATTATTATACCCAGTATGTCTTATGTCAGTAGGGTCCCAAATCATTAAAAAGACTATAATCTGGAGTTGAGTTGAAAACAATGTGATGTGGATATGAATTAAGATTCATCTTGTTGACTGTCGGCCCACGCGTGCAGTAATTCGTTCTGATTTACATGATGTGAAGTCGGACAAATCAGGTTAACATTAGTTAGGATTAAGTTTACATAGACTCAGGAGCACGAGTAGGGCACAAACCTTTCTTTTTCACCAAAATTGATTGTGTATAATGACTAATATTGTGTATGAATGATTTAGAAATAAAATCCACTCAAATTCAGCTTATTAAACGCGGCACATGGTCTTGCAGAACTCCTGTATAAACCTGTTCGCCAGTAAACAAAGAATGAATCACAGAACCGGCGCATGAATAAATGCATCTGAGTGACCTCCCAATTTCCTAAAGAAGCTGTTTAATTGAGTTCGACGCTCTTCTTTGAAGGTCTCACTCTCCTGTTATCAGTCATCGCTGGCAGTCTATCTGTGTTTTCTTCATCCTGCTCGCATTCAGATTATAGATCAGGACACTGTGACGAGTCTGAGGGGCTTAGTGTTGTAGCGGTCACGATTGTAAGGTCGTGACTGAGATGCTACACAGACCTACTATAAGTGAAACATTTCACCATTTATAAAAAGCCAAACATTAAATAATAAGCAGCCTGGCCTTTAGTTCTAAACAAGGGCCATCTACTATACTATATATGCCATGTCTATTGTTTTTGCTCTCATCCAGGGTCCCTAGTATGGTGCACAAAGTGCAGTTCAGATGTTCTGGCTGGAGATCCCCTGAGGGGTATGGTACGCCTCCTTCAACCCTTATGTTCTTGCTTGTTTTGACTCTAACACCCCCTGAATGAACTCGGCAGTAACGACCCAGGTATTGTCTGTTTGGCACTAAGTCCGTCTGAGCTTTTACTCTGAGAGTGTCCTCAAAGTACAGGAAATCTATACACACCTCCTGCTTTGGACCAAATCTAGATGAGGAGCAGCAAAGCCAGGAAGAGAGTTCTGCTGACCGCACAAGTCTTTACATATGCTCTCTATCAGCAGAATCTCTGCCTCACACTCTGCCCTGTTCACGCTGACCAAGAAAATTCTCAGTTCAAAAGAGATGTAGACTCAAAACCTTCAAGCAGTAATTCAATTCAGTGGTGTTTGTATAGTGTTATTAAAAATGGACATTACTAAAAACTAAAGAACTAAAAAATATGGAAATAAATTTGGAAAGTGTAAGAAAAAGAAAAAAAATCATAAATTTTACCTATGAGATTGTCCCTGATGGCGGGAAAATACTGTAGGTGCCAAGAGGAAGAAACTTTGAGAGGAACTTTGAGAGGAACCAGACTCAACAGGGAACCCATCCTCATTTGGGTGATATCAGATAGTAAGGATTGATCTGCAGTCATACTGTGTGTTTGAGAGGTGAGGTGTTGAAGATAATATGGAGTCCAATTTGGAGAATTGGGTACAAAATTATTTGTGGAAATTCTAGTTCTGAACGATTGGTCAGAACTACAAGTCATCAGAGAACCGCTGTCTACATTAGTCCAAAACCACCCTTATGGACAAGTGGAACCGTCCCCAGTGACCACACGCATCCCAAGCAGACCACACGGGGCCATCCCCAGGAGCAAATCAGAGGTTTTTGTGAGACGAGTCAGTCAAGCTTGGAGGGCATAATGGGTCGGAATCGCTGGTAACGATGTGAGTGCTATGTGTAGCTAGACAGAAAAAAAAAGAAAGACAGAAAGAGAGACACCACCTAAATTTGACAATGTTTAGAGCCTGCATTGTTGCTTGTTTTTATCCAGGGATCCAAACATATTAACTACTTTTCCCATGATCCTCAGTTTTCTTATTCCATATGCAGGACCAATCACATGACCCTGTAACGATCCAAGGCCGTTTTCTACCCCAGACCCACACCTTTAAATTTATGAGAATAGTCACTTTGCTCTTTTTGCCACACCTTTGTGAGGTCGGGTTTTGTTTTTGGTCTTGATCTTCTTCCTCTTCCTCGTTGCTAATCCTGACTCAAGGTTAAACCTTTGCCTCTTTTCCTGTTTCATTTCATCTCTACTTGTTTTTGCCTGCTTGATCATGCAAATGACCTTAACCGTGCAAATACAGCACATCAAACAGCAATCTTCAGGAAGGTGATTTATATCAAGATGGCACTGCTTAGAGAACTAACTCCAGCGATCAGCCTCCTTTACCTCTTCACTTTCATTTCATCTACGTTTAAAACGTCTTTAAAATTCCCTAATCTGATTAAAACATGATTAAAAAAAACCCATCCGAATGACATCAGAATTTTCACTCGAGTGCTGGTTATGATTTTATCCTGCCGGAGGTGGCTCAGCTTCCTCACTCAGGGCTTCAGACCTGACTGCTGCCATCTGGTCTAACAGGGAGAGACTCTGCACTCTTATGACTTACTTGGCTTTTTTTTTTTTTTCAAAAATGTTTTCAACTTAGTAAAAGCAAGCAGGTGAGCATTTACTAAAATTGTTGCGAGGACAGCGTGGCATGCAGTAGCTGGAACAAATCGTCCCTCGGTGCTGCTTTTATCCAGCACTCTGGAAGGATGTAGTTCCTGAGTTAGCTTGCAGAGATACTTCCTCCTCACCGGGCTTGATTTATCCCTCTGTCTCCATAAATTACTGGTCGGTTGAGAGAAGAAAGCTTACGTTAGTGCAGAAAGAGACTAACTTTGCCCTTGAACTTGGGGAAGGGATAAAAAGGTGTCCTGGGTCCTCCATGTGAGCTTTTTTTTTTCTTTTTCTTTTTGGTAGAAGAAGCAGTATTATTTCCAAATAAAATGTACCGGTTTTATCCCTTTAAAGTTCACCTGAAGGACATTGGGAGATATCATCTTTATAAGAGGCATTGCTTATCGTCACTGTGATTGGGTGGTCAAGGCATCGTGCCTTGTTTGGGGTTTTCCACGCACCTGTCTATGGACAATATATCAATAGTGATTGTTGTAACATTTATAGGATGTGTATAAATTGGCAACTTGAAGATGATCGGATTAGACTTTAAAATTGATCCGGCGGCTCTCAGTTTATTTGTTTTCCCAGATATCTTCCTTCCTGTATATATCAGGGATATGAATTAATACTGGGCTTATTTGTTCGATAGAGGGCATGGATAATTGTTTATGGATAAACTTTTCCACAATTTAATTTAAGTTGTGAGCATAGATTTAATGTAATGACGCAAAATAATGGCATTTTTTTCTTTATCACCTACAATTTATTGAACTTAAATAAAAATTATGATAATTCAGGACATAATTAATTAATAACTGATGAATAAAATCAATATTTAATTAATACTATTAGATAGCGTGGAGTGAGTGGATTTCACACACCACTATGCTGACGGCTCAACTTCGCTTGAATAAAATACCATCTAGCTTTCCTCCAGCTCTATGTCACTCTATAACATGTCAAAGCACCAACTTAACCGTCATTTCTGTAGAAATGCTTCTTGATACCATTAATGGAAAATTATAAAGAAAAAAAGAAGAATCTCCGTAACCATTTTCCACATGTTGTTTTTCATCATACAGTATTCTAAAGACAAAACAGACTCATTCATTTTGCGCACGCTTGAGTAAACTCTTGGAATCGATCATTTTATGCCGTAAAATAAAACACCTGCCGTCTTTTTTTGTTTGTATGGAAAAAGAATTCAGAAGGTATATGTATTTTTCTTTTGCTGTTGTGTTCTCACCGTCATGTCGATAAGTCATTCTCTCCCACATCCTGGAGAATTTTTCATCAAGGTTCAGAAGACACTCAATTAGAGCAGCAGGTGCCTAGTTATGTGCTTAGTGAGCTAATAAAATAATGTGCTTTATCAGACTAGCCGAGGCTGCGCGGGGCCTGGTGTTATGATGTGGGAAAGACATCCCTCTGGACTTTAAATGATTAAGACTGGGTTTTAGATTTCCTTAGGGTGGACACACACACAGACTTGTAAATCTGTGCTTTCTTCCTCTTAACACACACTGATTGCAGTGTCCTCAACAACAAATCATGGCTCCGGACACTGAGAAATGTTGAATTTTTCTTTTTGTAAAGTTTCCGTGTCACCTATTTACCCCTGAATGTACCACATCCCCTTAGAGAAAGTGTTTCCAAACCCTTGCCAGGTATTTCGCCATCACCTGGGAGAATATCTGTAAGTACCAAGGCCACTAATCATAGCGCTCTACACTGACACTTTAATTTGACTCTATTTTCATAACATTACATTCTGATGGTTGCACTTGACAGCTTGGCTATCATTATCTAAAGAGCACTTGCACAAGAGAGACTTAAGAGTGGTGACAAGCGCACTTTTATGTCCCGGTATCTGGCAGTGTTAGACTCTGCGTATTTCATAATTGCTTATTGCATCGATAAGAGCTCACTCTCTACTTGAGCATCATAAAATAAAGTCATTAGCTCGCGGTGTCAGTGTATTAAGATTTAGATTCGCCACATTTATTATACATGGTTACCACTTAACCTTTTAAACTCCCAGGACAGAGTGCAGACTGAATTCATTGTTTGTAGAAATGGACAACTAGAAGACACACTAGCACTTTCAGCCATCTGGTCATCTGTAACTTAAGCTAACATAAAGTTTGGAGACTTTATAAGACAATAAGTTATATCTGACTAC
>JAQMYL010000004.1:22608353-22623545 GCA_030014365.1 Clarias pachynema | reverse complement strand
TCATGAAAATAAAGAAAACACATTGACAGATAGATGAGAAGGTGTGTCCAAACTTTTGGCCTGTACTGTATATATAATTAAAAAAAAATTTTTTTTTTTTAATACATAACATAATTAGCACAAAAGAAAAAGAAATCTATAAAATTTGTGTCCAAGTCACATGTGAGACATGTACTGAGTCTCTAGTGCTCATGTAACATCACACGTTCACTATGCGATGGTGAATTTTGTCCGGCTGTAAAACCTTTGTCTCAGTGCTGCAGTGTTTAGCTGCTGCTTGACTCCTGCATGATCTGTGAACTTGTGATACTTCCCAGGTGATGCATTCAAGACAGCTTGAATTGCGCAGGCTTCTTAATTGTTGTGTTTGAGATGTCATCTATACGAGGCATAAGAGGCATGTGATATGAGGCACGACTCGGTTCATCTCATGTTTGATCAGCGAGGTCTGGTGTCCGGAATGTTAATCAGCTGATCAGCGGAAGGAGGACTGGGTGCTGACGCTCCGGCTGCTGGAATGATTTCTTGGTGCGAATGAGTTCTGCAGATTGGCCCGAGGTTTTCTGTTCTGTCTCCTGATTGTGTTTGATTGCTTGTCTCTTAGGAAAAAAAAACAACAAAAAAACAAACACACACACAAAGCATACCGCACACACACGAGACACAGAGAGGAAACACACTATATTATATACAGTACATTTACCTCAATTTTAACCATGGATAAGTAATTAATTAACTGTGCATCCTATTATTGCTAAATTATTTCATTAGGTTCTGAAATTAAAATGTAAGGTCATTATTAGAATTATTGTTGCGTAGTGAATGGTTAATTAACAGCATGTGGTTATGCTGAGATTGTAGTTTTAATAAAAAAAAAGAAAAACAGCATCATTAAATCATTGTTGTTTTTTTTGTTGTAGTTATAATTAAGAAATGTCCTTACTATAGCCCCAGTATTACACATGTATCCATACAGTTTGTTCATTTATGGCTTCCATAATACAAAAAAAAAAATAAAATCAGAGGAAGTGTAATAAATGGTCTAAATGAAAAAAAACCAAAAAAACAGGTGCACTGTTTCAGGTGAAAATAAACTCATATGTTATCTCACTTAATTCAGACACTTATTCTTAATTTTTAAGTTTTCTTCCATTTAAAGGAAAATCGCCTTTTAAAAAAGATAATGACCGTCCTCTGGTTGGTGTGCTTTTTCTTTTAAACTGAACAAATACAATCTGATTAATATTTAATAAAAACATCTTTGCAGCACTTACGTACTATACAAAAGTGGTGGTTCTTTCTTTTTTTCTTTTTCTTCTTTTTCTTCTTTATCTGTTATTTTTCTTACCTACATCGTCAATGTGTCATGGAACCAAATAATGCTAGATTATTCCAGGAGCACAGATAATATAATAAAATAATAAAAAAGACAAAACAAGAAGTGTAAAGTATAAAAGCAGAGACAGGAGCAGAAATATAGATGTGAGAAAGAAAAGCTTTATATAGTTCCTGGAACATGCGAGAACGAGACTTGGCAAAGAGCTTGTGAATGTCTGGGTTATTTATAGTGTCTGTGTGTATGTTTGTGTGTGTGAGAGAGAGAGATTGGACAGAGAGGTGTGTAATCAAGAATTATTAACATACTTCTCCACATTTCTGACCTGCATGGGCGGGAGAACAGCACGGTGCAGCCGAGCATCACATCCAGTTCTGTCTTTAAACAAACATACGTATATAAGATCTTCCTGGACAGAGTGGAATCACTGAGCGTGGAGCAGACATGCTGCTGGTGTCATGGCTGTATATTTACATTTATTTTATATGTATTTCTAGTTACTAATTTAAAAGAAAAAAACATTTAATTAGACTGTATTTACATTCTCATTGTATAATGCTGTGGATTAGGTTTGTATCCAATCAGATCAGAGAGTTGTGTGTCCACATGTTGCTGGGGGAAAGGGGACGGGATGTAGGGAGGTGAAGACTCCACCCTCGCTTTGGTCTCTCACCTCTCAGTTCCTACACATAAAATGGTATGTCTTTTTTTGATGGTCCTGGTGCCTCAAGATGTCCTCTTTTGATCAATTGTGGAAAATGTCAAAGCTTCTCTTTTTCAAACCCGAGCATTACCACTTTACGAAGAAGAAATTCTTTTTAGGAACTTTATCTTAAAAAGTGAGTCAGGTTTTTCTTCCCTGAGATTGGATGACTCATCTCTTTCTGTCTTTGTCTCTAGGAGATTGACTTCAGAAGCCCAAGAGCTTTATCTGTGCATCCTGACTCAATTACAGATTTCTTCAGTTTTTGCTCTTGGGAGCATGGTTCGAAATTGCTCACTTGAGTTGTTTTTAGTCTTCTGCTCTTACAGTTCACCTTTCCGGCTTTGTTTTGCTGTGTCGTCACTTTTTTTTCCTTTGGCAGATACAAGTGCGTTAGGTCTAGCCTTACTATCGATTACAACATCGGATTCTTAGGGTCACTAAACAAGGCTCTGTTGACTCTGTAGACTTTGATCATTTTAGTGCAGTGGACAAGTTGTCACCCACTTGGCCTGTTGGTGTGAAACCATCAGATTAGTTCCAGTGCAGTAGATTAGTTCCAGTGTGTTCAGGTTCCATCAGACGTTACACTGAGGCCACCTGCGGCCGATCAACGTGGCACGTGATTTTAATGTTAGCATATCTCGCCTTTGTGAGAGAATTTCCATCATGAAAACCCAAAACAAGGCTCAGTTGGAACTCTGATCCTCTAATAAAACATAACAAGATACATTATTTAAAAAATCTTTAATCTCAATAATAATAATATTGTACAATCTGCCTCTATCAGGCCATCCAGCAGAAAGTCAGTGAGGATACACACTGGACAAACATCAAACATTTTCCCTTTAGTTTAAAACATTCTGCACCTTTTGGATCCATCAGTCTTATTTCAATCAAATGCAAAAAAGGAAGGAACGATGAAGGAAATTAAATAATATGTTTTTTTTTCAAACAATTTTACAAATTCCTTTTCACCATGGAGATTTTCACGTTCAACCACAGACGTAGGTGGTGCCAACCGTGATTGTAATAGCATCTGTTGATCCTCGGCACCGTAGTTTTTACAGCATAACAGAACATTTTATGAGAAACATCAATACCTTTAAAGATTTTGCAGTGATCACTGAAATCATAACCAATAATGAAATAAAATCTTTAATTACTACAATAGACACACAAACAGCTGAATTATTAAATACATAATACCATATTTTATAATATTATGCTAAAAATTAATAAATAAATAAATAAGATTATAAAAAAAAAAAATCAAAACAACAATCTTTACACTTTAACCAATTTAAAACATCCTGTATATAAACATTGTCAAAAATGTTTAGATCAAATTATGCATATATTTTGAATTAAAATATTTTTTTTTACAAAAGTTTTATTAAACAAGATTTTTTTTTTAACAAGAATGATAGGACCCAAAAAATACATTTAATAAAGTCACAACATATTTGCAGAATGTTTGTGAATTGGAAAAACCCAAAACTACCATCATAATGTCATATCATCATCTGTGCAAGTTATGAAAAATGATAATGAAAAAAATATATGATGAGAATGTCATTAATCTTGCGTGTCTTGTGTCAGTCGAGATCCGATTGAAAAGGATTAGATTTAACATGCTTGAATAATATAAAGAAAACAAGACAACAAATCATATTGACTTTTAACTGTATTATTTTAATATTTCAACTAAGGAACGTTGTGAAATGAGGATTTACTGGAATAATCCTGATTTGCAGCCGCAGCTTTCATGTGTCTCGGTCTCTCACATTGCTGTTGTGAAACTTTCTGGGGCAAACATTCAAGAAGCTTTGTCTAACAGTTTGCTGAATGTCTACCGCTTGATCACAATCCAGAGGCTTTCAATCAGGTTCAGATCTGGAGATTGAGCTGGCCATGATAGGGTCTTGAGCTGACAGTTCTCCATCTACGCCTTGATTGACCTGGCTGTGTGGCATGAAGCATTGCCCAGTGGGGGAAAAACACAATCCTTACAGTTGGAAAACATAGCCAGAGCAAAAGGAAGAAAATGTTCTTCCAAGATAACCTTGTTCTTGGCTTGATTCATACGTCCTTCAAAAAGACAAATCTGCCCAATTCCAGCCTTGCTGAAGCAGCCCTCCTCTACATTTCACAGTTGGTGGGAGGCACTGTGGCTTGTAAGCCTCTCAAGGTCTCTAAGATACTGTAAGACATAAGACGACAAGGTGTTGGCTAAAACTGAAAATTTGACTCATTGGAGATGGTTTTTTTTGGCTTTGCATGGGTTTAGCCCCCAAACTAGCAGCTTCTTTCAAACTGTCCTCACCGTGCACTTCACCCCAGTTTCAGTTCACCACTGTGTTTGAAGGATGCTTGCTGCCATCCTACAGTTGTTGAGTGTAAGTTTTGTGTTCATCTCTGTCAGTAGAGATTTGTTTTTGCTTTCTCCCAGTCTGTAGCCTTGTTGTCCCCAGTGTCTGCTGCTTGACCATGTTCTTATGCATGGCAGTCCTGGAAATTTTAAGGATGGAAGCAGCCTGACTCTCACCATATCCCTCACTCAAAACTTTTGGCATGGTCCTACTAAAGAGTGGTCAGTGTCACTCTTCTAAACCTGATTGCTTAATTTCACTTCTATGGTCTTATTCTCAAATCCCATAATACATATCACTGGAAGTCATGCCCTGATTAACTGGGATTGCTGGCTTTAAGAATGATGTGGCAATTGTTCCTGACTGTTTCATCTGTATTTGTTTGAGAAAAGAATATGCAGTATAGACAATATATTAAATGTACACAAGCCTTGAGGAAACATTTTCCAATGCACAATAGAAAAGAAGAGTGGGCTGTCAGATGGTGGTGTGATGATGCAGTGTGCAGTGAAGCGTTATATGGCAAGATAAATAAAGTGCACAGAGTTTATTTCATATGAGAGTGATGGTGGAAGGAGTGCGACTGTCCATGGTGCTATGAGCCCTAGGTGCAAGTGTCGGTCACATGTTAATGCTAATCATAGCCTCCAGCTATTCAGCCTGGTCCACATGGTGCAAGCCATGAAAATGATACGGTTCCTAGTCACCAGACTCTAGCACAGTTATATTGAGAGCTATATTCAGCAGAGCTTTTGAAATATGTATTTTATGATGATGATGATGATGATAAAATATGAAACCAGTTTGATCGATGAAAGACAGGTTACCATGGCAACCCTGATGTAAACAGACTAGAGATGTAACTAAATACTGTACATAATTTAGATTGAGCAAAAAAGAAAAAAGGATTCTAAAAAATATATATAAATAAGATTTTTTTTTGCTTGGTTGTTTATTCTTGAGATGCTAGAAATATAGAGATTAAGTTCATGCATGAAGACCCACCAGGAAGGAACAAAACAGTTATGCAAGCATGCAGTTTTAGTGTGGAGATTTAAAAAATGCTTATAAGGGGGATTGCCAGGTTCCCATTCCAACAACATCTAAAAAACAAACAAATGTCCCTATAATACCTCAACGTCCCTATAATACACACATCTACCTGTTATGACATTGTGGGAACTTTTAGTTGTTCATGCATTTATTAATTTTAGCAATACTGATGATTTTATTTCAATTGCAAAAGGTGTCAACAGGTTTTCCTTTTTTGAGTGTTGTGATTGGAATTGTGAGGCATGTCAGAATTACAGTAGCTGCATTAGTAAATACATCAAAGGAAGGTCCATATACAAGAGGTTGCTTGTAGGTTTGTAATACTTTTTACATAAATCCAAATGTACTTAGACTATATAGTAGACAGGGCTTCTTGCACTTATTTTGCTTACACTTTACTGAGAAGCTGAAGGTTAAATGGCAGCTTAGCGGTACTGGGATTTGAACTTACAACTTTCTGGCCAGTAGTCAAGATCTTATTCAGTGATCTACCACCTCCTCTGTCTGCTGGCATAAAAACACTATTTACATTTTACTTGTATAGGCACATTATGAAATAATTATCTAAAGGGCATAACAGATAGACGGCAGCAACGGTGTGAAGTATTTCTGAAAGTGTTAAAAGTGCAGACATTGTTTATGTAGTCTGGGAGAAGAGCAAGAAGAGTCCATATTATTTTCCCTGATTTCCACCTCCAGAATGTGGCCAGGACGACTCAGGGGCGCTTTTGTCAAGTAGAGCTCTAAGAAAAAAAATGCCATTTAAGTTTTATGGGTAACTGCCATAATATTGTATCTTTCCCTTCACAAGAATGAGTCAGAAAAAAGTGAAGTTGAAGTCTGTGGCATTTATACCCAGACATTTCCTTCCAAACAGAAAGAAAATGTGAGCTAATAGAAGGAAAAGAAAAGTGAAAAGAAAAGCAGAGGCATACACACTGCATACCAACAAACAAGCAACAAATGTGCGTGCTCCTTTTTGTGTCATTTTATTAAGCCTGCATCCTGGCCATGATCCTGTCAGTTGGACCCCACTTTTTATCCAACAATTCCATTCCATGTAACTTAACAGATCAAAAAAGAAAAATGTAAGAATTTCAAAGGGAAGTTTGGAACAAGCAGGTACTGTATGTTCTAGGGACAAAAGCCATTGTTACAGAACTTATCATGGTGAAAAATCTTTGGACTTTCTGCTTGTCCATTTGACTCAATCCAATACCTAGTTGAGTGTCTTTGAATCCTACATTGAACAGTGCTTTATCTCTATAGTGCTTAATCCGACCATAACAGCAAACGTGTCTGCATTCTCAAAACACCATTCTGCAGCAGTACCTAGGGTCATTTGCAGTGTGGTATGAAACCTTTCTACTTTGTACCTAAACCTTTGTCCTTTGTCCATCTGGCCCTGATCTGATGAATGGGGTCATGTGGGTCTTTTCAAAAACATTGCAAGTTCCTTAGAAGACCACAGATTCAAAATGGAACCTCGGTTATTGTGGACAGTTGATAGAGAATGTGAACTTTAGTAAAATACTTTGTCCAAGGTACCTTGTCTCAGGTCTCACTGGCTCCAATAGTCCTCATTCAATAACCAAATTATAACTATTTAAGCCTAGACAGGATGCTTCCTTCCCCAAGTGGGCCATGTCAGGATTATCTATCTGAGCTTTACTGATTGCAACCCATACACAAGGATATTCTCCTACCATCACTGCACTAGACTTATATTTAACTAAACAATTAGTTACGAGGCTTCCATTGGATAATTACTGCAGGTTTCAGGTCGAAACTACTTATTTAACCCTAACTGGTTTCTCATTCCTTACACAACCATGTCAGAAGACTGAAAACTGCTGAAATTTGCTGAAACTATTAAAATTGGGTTTAGAACTGTGAAATGCATTATTAAAACCTGGAAGTACAGTATAGTGGTGACCCAACGTCTTATGTTTAATAAGTGCGATGAGAAATCAAGGGATTGGGACTAAACATTTAGAAAACCACATCAGTGAGGCTATTTAACAATAAAAAGGCTTCCAATCATGCCTAGTACCTACCGTACAAGCCTGTGGTAGCAGTAGTTATGATCTAGGATTGCTTCTGTTGGTCGGGTCTAGGTTCAGCATTATTAATTGTCATTAAAGAATGAGGTCTGCTGACAAACTGAATGTACTGAATGACCAGGTTATCACATCTATGGATTTTTTTCTTTCCTGATGGCACTGGCACTTTCCAAGATGATAATGCCAGGATTCATGGAGCTCAGATTGTGAAAGAGTGGTTCAGAGAGCATGAGTCATCATTTTCACACATGGATTGGCCACCACAGAGTCCTGACCTTAATCCCATTGAGAATCTTTGAGATGTGCTGTTGAAGGCTTTACGCAGCAGTCTGAATCTCCCATCATCAATACAAGATCTTTTAAAGAAATTAACGGGCCCCCTTAACTGAAACAAATGTTGTGAGATTTCATAAGCTTATCAAAACAAAATTAATGCAAAAAGCAGTCGAAGAAAATATTGGCCAGGCAGCATGGCATCATAAATATGGGCAATTTAGGTGTCAGCCAGGACAGTGTACAACCATAAAGTCAAATGCTGCAAACCAGCTAGCCTTCAGGCTCCTTTAGCTTGACTTGGCAACTCAAGCTGCTGTGGTCATTGTGGATGACAAATGGTCTACCCAGCAAATATTTGGAAAATTGCAGGGTGAACTCTACTACTGCCATTAGTTATCTTGGTAAGTAATAGTGCCATTCAGTGAATGACACCCACCGGCTACTGTGGGTCATACTGTGGGTCATACTGTTGGTCTATACCATCATGTTTTATGGCAACTCTGGAACAGAGAGGGTTGCGGTAGCTTGGTGTTCCTCCCTCTACTCTTTTGGTACAGCAGATTTTGCAATGCACTAGGTTTTTAAAGATCAGTTGTAACTTGAATGCAGGGGTATCTGTGCATTTGAAGAAAAGGGAAATAACTACACCTCCATTAAGCATATGGTTATTTTACACCACACAACAGGGTACATGAAAGGAGGAGGTTATGGGTGTCCCCAGGTAGTCGTAATAATGCAAGATACGTGAATTGTCCCATTTTCCCAAGTTTGCTTGGAGATACAGTCCTATGTGTTTTGACTTTTTGGAGCAGAGTAGCCTGGAGTCTTGTACAGTATGTTACTGACCATCCTGATTGTCTGATATCTTGAGAAAAGAGAAAACCTCAAACGGGCATCAGATGGTAGTTTATGAGTATACCAAGCAGGCAGAAAATGGAGGTAATAAAAATAAGTAGTGCTCTGATACCAGACTCCTGCTCTATGGTACATTAGTCAAACTTACACTAAGAGGTTTGTTATCTCATATTTTATCTTGTATCTCTTATCAAGCTTGTAGGTTCTTTACCGAGTGTCCAAGTACAGGCAGCTGTATAGCATGTGCCCACTGAATGGTTATGTTTAGCACAGCTCTCCAAGTGGTGAGCAGTGTTTCCATTGTGAGTACCAGGCATAATGCACATGCCTAGGCTGGATGTCTGGATCCTGCATGGTTGCAGACTCAGGATTACCCTCAATGAGCTGAGCCGCATAACAATTACAACCATGGCATTGTGGTGGCTGTGTGTACAGATTTTCAGTGGGCTTTGTGTCTGGAGTGGAAAACATAGAAGTTGTCATAAGAAACGTATAGGGCTGGAAAGCAGCTTTGACTGGCATACTGTCAAAGACAAGAATGGCAGTCATAAAAAAAAAAACTACACACACATTTTTGTCAACACCTTACTATAGTGTTTGTATATGCTCTATACAGTTTTGTAAACAGGTGTGAGCATTTCAACTCCCTCTGTGGATGTAAAGATGGTCTGTCTCTGATAGATGTGATATTCATCCTGTCTTGACGGTTTATTGCTCCTGTTATCCCAGAGCTCAACGTCTGTTTGTGTTACTTCTCTTACGAAGTCTGTTTCCTTCTTTTATGTTTTAAATCTTCCAGTAGACTCACCAAAGAAGGTGAAATGCGTCCCAGACAAGCACCCATGTAATCGTCCCTGAATCGTACCACCAGGCAATGGTTAAGGATGGCTCAGGGGAGCTTCTCTTGTGGAGAGCTCCAGGGCCGGAGCATGATTAAACATTCACTGTCAGGAGAGTCAGGAGAGAGTGATACTGTGCGTGGAATTTACTTCTTGTCATTTGCTGGAGGAATAAGAAAAACGAAAAGAAAATAAGGGACACTATTGTTACATCAGAGTAGAGGAGCACTGAGCTTACTGCATACCAAGGGACCGCAGAGTATGGTGACGAACCCGTGCCCAGGGTGATGGCTGTGATGTTGCTGAGGCTGTAAAAATTAGGTGCCTCTTTAAACTCTCTCTTATTTTTGTAAATCATTTAATCTCCGACATACAGTAAGTGTACTACTACAGTAAGTGTTAGTGCTAAAACTGGTAATCTAATTACACATTACTTCACTATTCATGAAGTGTTTTTAAAGTCATGTTGTTATAGACTGAAAATGTGCTCCATTACATTAAATAATATTAATACTATTACAATATTCATTTTAACTTACAGTATTTCTTTTCAATGCCTAAAATAACAGTAAATGAAAAACAAGGAATAAGAGTCCTAAAGTGTTATTCCACTTATGGTCCCCCTGGGATATGAACAGTTTTCCAGCATAATATCAGTGACACTGTAAGAAATCATTACTAGTTCAGTATATAAAAACAGACCTAAAACTAAATGTTTAATATATAGTTATGATATCGCTTTCTTTTGAATTAATTTTGTTTTTGCACAATTCACCTTCTACAGTATGATACCAGTTCATATCTCCAGGGTCCAAGCGTTCAATCCTGAGCTCAGAAGATCGTCAATGTCTGTTATTCCAATGAATTAAAAATGTGATTTGACAGATACAAGCTGATGTTCTATTGATTTTTTTCCGCCCTTCTTGGATGTTGCACATCATAGGGTGGAGGCTCAATACCCTGTTTAGTCCAGTAGAGTTATTATATTGTATTTCTGACAACAGATATAGATTTCATTTCATTATGTTTGATTAGGTTTAACTACAGTATAACTATGATAGAAATTATTTTCACTTTTAAAAGATTAATTAAATTATTTTACAAATTAAACAAAAATAAACGGAGATTATTGTATTGTCTGACATTTTGTTACATCCTTCTGTCCACTCTGTTACCTATTGTTATAAGTTCACTCAAAGTATTGATGAGAATATCAATTTGTAGCATTCATATTTTGCAAAACAGTAACAACGACAAAAGGTTGTTATGAATGTGTAAATATACTGTATATAAAAATATAACATGTGATGTACTATGGTGCTATGTTGTTTAAAACATTGATTGTACAATGTATACAGTATGTGTGTGTGTGTGTTTTGGTTGGCTTACTGTATAGCACAATACTAAACTAATTTCACACAGTACTAAAGTGTCATTGATGGGTTACAGTGTCCCATAATATATAATCCTTTTGGAAGTAGCTTTAACCAAGTGTGCAGTGAAGTAGTGAGAAATAACTCAAGACTGTTGCACTCAGGGCTTGAAGTGCCGTGTTCTGAAAGCGTAATTCTCATCCTGGACTAGAGAGCATCCTAAGACACTACACTTATTTATGTGTCTACAGAACCTCAGCCCATATTTCTTGTATGTTAATAGCTTAAGTAAGAAGTAGTTTTAAGTCCAGCGGCACTGTCTGACATCACTCAGGCTGAAATGTAAAAAAAAAACATTTACAAAATTTAATATATATACGACATGTCAGACCAATATTTAATATATAAATACTGTTTAGTAGATTTGTGCAGTTTGGGATTTAGCCATTGATTTAGTATCTTTTGCAACGTATTATTTAGTGATTTAGTCCACAGGGTGGGATTTAGCTGTGGGTTTAGTATCTATTTAATAGTTTAATAGTTTAGTTTGCAGGTTGGGATTTAGCTGTGGATTAAATTTTTATTAGAGCGTACTATTTAGTAGTTTAGTGCACAGTGTGTTATTTAGCCATGGATTTAGTATCTTTTAGAGTGTACTACTTACTAGTTTAGTGTGCAGGTTGGGATTTAGCTGTGAATTTAGTATCTATTACAGCATACAATTTAGTAGCTTAGGCCATAGCTTAGGATTTAGCAGTAGCATCTATTACTATTTAGTAGTTAAGTGCACAGGGTGGGATTTAGCTGTGGATTTAATGTCTATTACAGCATACTATTTAGTAGTTTATTGCGCAGTATGGAATTTAGTCAGGGATTTAGTATCTATTAAAGTCTACTATTTAGTAATTTGGTGCACAAGGTGTTATTTTCCCATGGATTTAGTATCCATGGGAAAATAAGTGGACAGAAGGAAGTAACAAAATGTCAGACAATACAATAATCTCCGTTTATTTTTGTTTAATTTGTAAAATAATTAAATTAATCTTTTAAAAGTGAAAATAATTTCTATCATAGTTATACTGTAGTTAAACCTAATCAAACATAATGAAATGAAATCTATATCTGTTGTCAGAAATACAATATAATAACTCTACTGGACTAAACAGGGTATTGAGCCTCTACCCTATGATGTATCTATTAAAGCATACTATTTAGTAGTTTAGTGCGCAGTATGGGATTAGTTATAGATTTAGTATCATTACAGCATACTATTTACTGTAGTAGTTTAGTGCAGGGTTGGATTTAGCCATGGATTTAGTATCTATTAGAGTGCACTGCATAGTAGTTTAGTGCGAAGGGTCTTATTTAGGCATTTTATGGATTTGTAGTAGCTGTCCTCAATAAATCAAGCAAAAACTGATTAACCTCCTAACAATCGCTGTAAGATTTCATACAATCTCAAAATCGCAGTTATTCGAGAACAAATCTGTTTATTGAAATGCTACAGGAAAACACTCGGAGCCATCAGTTCGAAAATAAGCAGCTATGTTAATTGTCAGTTCTAAACTCTTTGTTTGTTTTTAAACCTGGAATTAGATAATGATTTCTTTATTCATGTTCCTCTACAATGTGTTTTGTGTAATGTTTCCGTAGTGACTGAATGGATAAAAGAATAATAGAGAGAAAGAGAGAGAGAGAGACGTATCTTATAAAAAAGCGAGCGAGCAGCTGTTAAGATGCACTGCCTCTTTGCTTAATCCAACACAATGCGTCAGAATTTACTCGGTGTCCTCTTCTGTTCTCTCATCCTTGAAGAGCGGGACCTCTTTACATGCAATCACATCAGTTTAATTACGACTCTGCTATGCTCTGCCATCACATCGACATCACGCTCTGGTGTCTGTGCCACACTGGCAGATTGTTTACCTTGTTAATGATGTGTAGGTCACGAACCCAACCACTTTCCGTTAATGGAGTCAGATGCGGGCACGGTACAATAGCACTCTTGACATGAGTGTATATTCGTATGAATGCCGCTTTTGTGTGCGTGTGTGTTGGAACTAATTTGCACTTGCATTTTCTGAGATGCCATGCAAGTTCTCTTCATTCAGCATGATTCAGCATGCCACTATTTAATGTGTACATTTATTAACATTTCAGTATTCTTATTCACTGCGTTTCCATGGCAGGATTGCATTTCTGTATAGCCTTGGAGCAAAGGGCAGTCCTCATTCAAATAGAATGTTTCCATAAATATTTCACTCGACAATTCTGCATGGTCGGGTTTTGGAGTGTCTCTTAGGAAAGCAAGGCAAAGTGCACGTCTCTTATGGGGTAAAGGATTATAAATAGATCTGCTTTATAAGACACTGTTAATGCAGCACTTTTAGATTAAAGATTCATTTTTGTCCTTAACCTCCTGGCAGAGGCTACCTGGGCTAAAATATCCTTAGCAGAATTCATTATGGGGGTCAATCTTCAAGATATTCATGAAGCATTAAATAAAAAACAGCCCCAAATCCTCACTGATCCGCCACCAGATTGCATCATAGGGTGTGGAATTTTCATTTCAGCGTATGTTATTTTCATTTTTTATGGATCTCAGGAAGTGCATTTCTCCCTGTAAGCTTTCTTGCTGTTAATTGTGGTGATGTCTAGCAGATGCTTTTAACTTCAAGAATTCCTGGAAAGTTGCATCACATGAAAAAGTGATGCTCCCTTTTTTAATTTTTTTGCATATTTGTTCACATCATCCAACTCATTTTAATATTACAATACTATTTAACTATGTAATGACTAAAAAGATCAGTTTGATAGACACATCTGTATTCTAGACATCATCTAGACTTTAAGATCTAATCTTATGCAAACATGTTGCATCATCTGACGCATGATGAGAAGACGTTTAGATAAAGATACTTGTCAGAAACTTCATGACATCCGACTACACATCAAGACACATAACTTGCACTGTTTTTAAAATAGACCGCTTTGTTTTACAACGTCTCATCATGAGTCGATTCCTTTGTGGGGCTGGATAAGTATCAGTAAAAATCAGCATGTATTCTGAACACTTGTCCTGTTACACACTGCACACATTAACACACCCATGAGTAAAAGCCACACTGCTGAAGGACGGCTTGACCTTGCTGGAAGCTACCCTTTATTCACTAATAGCTCTTTGTTAATGGTAATTCATTGTTGTAACCAAATAACCGAGTTGTGAGAAGAAAAGAGACTAAGAAAAGAAAAAAAAAAAGAAAATGCTTTCAGAGCATCAATAAAATACTCTCTTGGGTAGATGGAGGTAAACATGATTTGTATTTCTAATTGCCTTCTTATTGATTTGTTTGGTTATTTAGTTTCAGGGCATTGGACAGATTTATGTCATGTGTTATAGAGAGTGCTACAGCACTCTGGTTTCTTGGTCTTAGTTTAGTTTAACCTAAAAAATATGATCAAAGGGCACGGTGGCTTAGTGGTTAGCACTGTCACCTTGCACATTCAGGGTCTGGGTTCTATTCCCACCTCCGGGTCTGTGTGCTTGGTGGATTTCCTTCCACATTCTAAAGACAGGCAGATTAGGTTAATTGGCGTTCTTTAATTGCCTGTAATGTGTAAATGAGCCCTGTGAAGGATTGGCACCCCATCCAGGGAGTACCCCGTCTCGTACCCTAAGTCTCCTGGCACCCTGTATAGACCCTGTGTACAGAATAATGCCGTAGAGGTGATGAATGAAAGAGTGAGAAATGATCAATTGGTTGTAATTTATAATTATGAGTTCTCTTAAATGGGTGAATAGCTCGGAGTGCTTCACTGGTGTCTCATACTGTTAGGCAGAGGTGGGCAAAATATGGAAATATTGTACTTGAGAAAAAGTAGAGATTTCCTAGGGCAAACATTACTCAAGTTAAAGTAGAAGGTCCTACAGTACCTTCAAGTATTAAAAGACCATAGCTCACAGTAGCCTTTCTCTCTCTCTCTCTCTCTCTCTCTCTCTTTTACTGTTTCTTCCTGATTTTGTTGCATCCAGCTCCGCTTCTGATTTCAAACACCAGTTATGTCATTTAGCATGTCTCGAAGGAAGGGCAAGTTATGAAATTATGCATAATAGTCAGCAGTTGGTGAAATTCAAATTCTACACACACCGTGATTAGGTAACACGATGCCATGCTGAAATGTAGTGAAGTAAAAGCACAGATATTTGCTGTACGTTAAAGGGAGTAACAGTAAAAAATATCCTCAAAATTCTAAATCCCCCAAGTTCAAGTACAAATACGTTAAAGTTAAAGTTAATGTACTTAGTTACCTTCCATAACTGC
>JAQMYL010000004.1:22583886-22596842 GCA_030014365.1 Clarias pachynema | reverse complement strand
ATAATTCAACATGCACATCCTTCTATATAAGTGCTAACATACATTCTATGCACGCAAAAAGGCATAACAGTGTCTCACACACACACACACACACACACACACACACACACACACACACAGACACACACACACACACACAGTAGGCTTGGTTGATAAATTAGGATTAAGTAAAAAAATAAAAAAGAGGTGGGGGGTGTAATAGGATTAAATGAAACAGATCAACACGAAAGAATGAAATAAGTTTAAACCGAAAAAAAAAACATTTCATTAGAAAATAAATCTTGGACTCCAGTGAAAACCAGATATTAATTATAAATGTTGATATGCAAGTCATTCAGGGTGGATTTTCCCTTTAATGCTGCAATGGTAATGTGTGTGTCATTACTTGCTTGAAGCTCTTTTTTTTTAAGCTCTACTGTGGGAATTACACTTTCGCTACATAACTGTCGTATTGACCGATGTGGATTATTTCTACTCACCACCGCACAGCTAATCCACATTCCTATCCCATTTCTACTTCTGTGCCGCCAACACCAAAAAAAAAAAAAAAAACGCCTGATTGATTAACAGAGTGAAATATTAAGCAGCTAACGAGGATCTCTGGCCAAAATGCTAATGAAGCAGAAACAGATGAAAGCCGGCGGTCTGTTCCAAGGAGAGGTCCTGAAAAAGCCAAAACGCAACCAAACTCTGAGTTGAATTTGCCAAATCCTGGACCTGCGGATGTTTCCGTTCCAAAAAAAAAGCAGACTGTAATTAGTTAACTCTAAGCCCTGGATAGTCTAGACGGTAAGCGTTTAAACAATGTTTAAAATCCTTCCAATGTCTGTGATGAATTGTAGCGAAGTGAAAAAAAAACAGCACAGGACATTTTTAAACATTAGAACAAAATGCACCAACACAAGACCCCCTTAAACACTAGCACATATACTGACGGTCTGGTGTAGTGTATCTCAGACTGAAACAGTTGTGTAACATGGGCCATGATGGAAAACCACAGTAATAACCGCGTCGGTTACATTTGCATATCCTCCTGTGAAATCACTTTGCATGCTTCCAATTTCTCCAATTTAGCATCGAATCCTATATTTTATTTAAACCGTCTAATCTAATGTTGCTTCCACACACTGATCAGTATTCATTTCATCCTAAAATCATATCCCAAGAAACAGTCGTGGTGTTATATTTAATTCTCTGAGGAAACTCATCATTTCAATATGGGTTTCCTGAAACTCACTGTCTATAAAATCTAGAATAGCTGCAGTGGTGATGTGCCACTTTATAAGCTTTTTGGACATGTTATTGCTATTTAATGTATTTAATAACTTCTTGGGACCCCAATGTTCTCATACGAGGACAATAAATTATTTCTCTACTACATGGTGTATATAATCTTATAATATGTAATATATGTAATAATTATGTTGTGAAATCAAGAAAATGCGTAACAAAAGAAGAAGAAGAAGCCACTAAGAAAACAGTGGCGCCGTCTACCTTCAGATAACACTATAGGGATGGCATGTATCTTATTTATACAATGGAAAGTAAAGTATACAGCACATACTGTACAAAATGCACCTAGCCTCCTAACACACAGTATTACTGCAGATCAATCCCTGCTATACGTTATCACCCAGATGAAGATGGGTTCCCTGTTAAGTCTGGTTCCTCTCAAGGTTTCCTCCTATTGCCATCTCAGGGAGTTTCCCCCTCAGCACCGTCGCCCTCGGCTTGTTCATCAGGGACGATATGATCATTTTGATTTATATATATTTTCTTACACATTTCATACTAATTTCCCTCATTTTTTAAATTCTGTACAGCTGATTTGCAACTATGACTATTGTTAAAAGCGCTATACAATTGAATGTACTATACAGAGCTGTAAAGTCGTCAATGTTTTCAACACTTGACTCGTTTCTTGAGTATTGAGTGTGTGATGTAATACTGTACGTCAATCTAGTAAAGATCCAATACTAACAAGCTGACAGGCAGCATATCGTCACCTACTGTACCGAAGTCAGGCATATGTCGAACAATAAATTGATTCCATTTCCATTCTAAGGCCTATATAACGGGACGAGTATAGAATCCAATTAAATAGCCTAGTCGAGCTATAATTATACAGTAGCTCCACTCCAGGGAGTGGCAGGACAATTACAGCACTGAGTATGTGAAGAGTCAAATCCCAAAGGTAGGGCTAGGCTAGGCTAGTTTTAATTCTGCTAAACCTATCAGGATCAGTATATAATATTCGTATGTTGTAGAAGTATGTTGACACACACAAGGAACTTGTTTCTGGCTGTTTGTGGTTGTCAATGTGCAGGTCGACATAACACTGTACATTTGTTATAGACAAGACACAATACACAGTTCAATAAGTACAATTACACAGTTTCAATAACTGTACAGATTAAATAAAGGAAAGAAAAAAAAAGATGTTTAATAGATACATAAAGGTACATAAAGTGAGTGTGTAAGGTAGAGCCAGTACCTGTAGTGTGCATCACATATATTAGTAAATGTGCAAATATCAGTAATGTACAGCAGGATGTAATAACTTGTAAGAAGCATGTTGGTGCTTTTATACAGCGGATTGCATATAGTCCAGTTTATCAGGGTGATTGCCTGAGGTCAGTCTTGAGTGCTACAGTCAGTACCTGTGTAGTGTGTAGTGTGTAGCCCATGACCTCCTCACCCACCCTACAGTCAGGTTCGTCTTTAACCTTCACCATCTTACCTTAAACACAATAGATCCTGCTCTAGTTCATCAGGAGTGACAAACACACTTTGCAAAGTCTCACCTCAGCTCAGTCTGTGACTAACACAAGCTTTTATTTTCTGCCTGTATCTGCCCGCTTACCCTTTGCGCCTTTGGCTTTTTATAGTTCATGCCTGTTTCCTGACCATTTCCCTGCCTCGCTTATTCTTGAGTACTGTCTAGCCCTCTCTTCTGTCTCTGACATATTGGTTATCATAAAATCTGCACTCACACTGCTCTGCCCACTTCATGACAGTATCTACTGTAGGTGAACTGAATAAACTGTGTGCAGTGTATGAGGGGTGGTCATAAAAGTCGGATTATTGTATGAAAAATCGGAAAATATTTGTTTCTGGAAACGAGTAGGTTCACGAACATTTCTTCTTGTTAAAAAGCCCGCGGTAGCTCCACACAATGGAACTGTATCGCTATAACTATAAATAGAGGGTGAAAAAAACAAGGGGAAGCATTGTGGAATGTTCACGAAAGGGGGGGTTCGCCGTCTTCATGAAGTGTCACTTGAAGGAACCTCTTCATGGCAGGTGTTTGACGATTACTGAGGTGGAACTTTTCCTCAAGAGCCAAAAAGAAGGCTCCTCCAGCTCATCCATCATTTGTGTGTCACCTTACAGTAAGTGTAGGATACGTACCGTAGAGAAGGAGTAAGCTCATGACCATCGTTCACTTTCATTACATTATTTTTTTCTTAGCAATAACAACAATTTTATGACCACCGCTTGTATAGACAGATGCTACTGTATAGATTCTATGGGAAATTTACTCAAAAATACTTTGATTTTATAAGTGTGAAACTGAATGCATGTGATACAAGACTTTGCTAATTTTATGTCTTAGTTCTTTGATAGCCTATTGGGTTTACAATCATTTTTGGGGGGGATTTGCAGTGACTTCTTGTGTCCTGATCTCATCTTAACTAGGTGTGCCAGCGACTTCGTCCGTGTGGAATTTAATTGCACACTCATAAGCAAGTTTTAAAAAAAATGTACTGTTGAATTTTGAGATGAACTAATGATTTTTTCAAGGTCGATATTTTTATGATATAAGGGCGTTTTTCCTTTGAACCTTGGTGGTCGACGATGCCGATCACTTTTTTTTCATTTGCAAGTATTTTTGTGATAAACGTTTGTTATTAAATTAATGTTAAAAAATAAATACAGACGCATGTCAGATTTTTGTCAACACACGAGTTGGAGCCCCGCCCCTATAACCCAGCGCTCCAATGACATGCAAGATTTATGTAAAATACTATTCAAATGTAAGTAAATGCTAATTGCTGTGTTGTTTATTCAGCAAGTATATATTTGTGCTCTGTTGTTTTTCTGGGGTACTGATTTGACATTTTGTCTGCTTTGCAAAAGCTGCCCCCTTTGTGGTTTATGTACAGTATATTATGCCTGAAACAAAAAGGGAGATGAAAAGTGCAAAGTCAAAGTGTACACCAGAAACAGAAGCTTTATTTCATTCATAAAATACTCAGATCACAAACAACAACAATGGCACAATGTATGGTGTCTGTGACTAGCTGAAATGTGGTTGTGAATAAGCCTTTTAGTGACTAAAATGACTGCGTGAGCACGCAGCGCACGCGTGCGCTCTTTCACTTTGCGGAGTTTTGATCAAAAGGCAGATGAACACGCGCGCACGCCTCCTATGAACTCATTTCTGTGTTCAAAACAATCCACCAGGTTTGTTTATTCTCCTTTTTCTCTGCTTTTCTGCTAAAGTTTTAAATTGTATTTTTTGTGTGTGCAATTTGAGATAAGTTTAAAAGTTGCAAATAAATATGACATATTTACATCAGCCACATTATGAAAGCCCAGTTTGTGCTCTACAGAAATAAGAGAAAATGTATTAGCTACTATATTGGTAAAGATTTGAAATTTACACAAGTTGAAGAAGAGCACTGAATCACTGCAGGTCTTCAGAAAGGCCTCAGACCTCTAAGGGTTAACATTTCAAAGTAGCATGTCTTCTCTTGATGTGGGTCGATTGAGATGAAACAAAGCCTATATGTTACCCCAAGCTCGGCCAAATACATCTCTGAAAATCACATTCAATTTTTTTCTGTAGTTTTTCAGTGATGTGTGCACAAACAAACAGACAAACAGACAAACAAAAAAATTTCTATTACTCATCTCACATCCCCACAAGTGACCTTTTCGCAAATATCTTTAATCTACAGACACGCCAACTTTACAGTTTTATTATATGTATAGATTATCCTCCAGCACTCTGTTCCAATACCCTGTCTTAGTCGTGTTTCTTACCTCCAAAATGCCGTTAGAAATGTAGCAGTGCTACCACTATTAATATGATTTGGGCAAATGCTGAGAGTGAATGTCATTAAGAAGAATACTGATTTTATTTGGTCTATTGGGCGTTCTAGTGTGGATATCTATGTAGAAATCTGTTGTGTGTGTCCTTTGCTTGTTACTTTATCGCTTCTTAAAGCAATAAAGCTAAACTGGTGTTCATGGCTAAGTGCACTACACTTCCTCTGATCCCATCAGTTCCATTAACGTAACACATCAGACTCAGAGAGAGAGAGAGAGAGAGACAGAGAGAGAGGGTTATGATCCACACACAAAGGTGCTGTAATATAAAATCCAAATATACAAAAAACACAAATCAGGACTGAGATCAAAGTAACCAGGCACTGGCTAGGAAAATAGGAAATGTCAGTGCAAATGAGCCAAAAAGCAGACTGAGCAAAGGGTCGAGCCGGGCATAAAGCACTAACAAGGCTCAGAACAAAATGAATGAATAAGCCAACAATAATTTATAATAATTTAGATTCCACAAACTAAGCCATGACTATCTATCTATCTATCTATCTATCTATCTATCTATCTATCTATCTATCTATCTATCTATCTAATTAATATTTTACTACACCATCTACAGTAATTGTGATATCTTTGCCCATTTTTATTTCATTCAGTCTGTCAGCTATTTTTTCCCCAGCCTGTAGCTTTGTTATAGCCGACATGTTGCCTTTCCTTGCAATAATACCCTTTTTTCTAGTAGTATGACTTAATTAGCAGTTTCTGCTTGCTGGCAATGAAAAAAGCCACTCTCACCTTCGCTACCATATCACTATACCCGCAATCATCTGTGAGAGCTGATTATATACCGTGTTCACACACACAAGCCCTTTATTGGCAAATACCGAACTTAATTAAATAAATGGAAATAGGTTGCACCTGAACTTTATTAATGGACCGCGGTCTCTGCTAAGCTAAGTCAATCAAAGATATTTCATTTAGCAGTGGCAGAAGCAGAACGGCCGAGATTGCATTAAACTTCGCATTTATTCGCTCACTTTATCAGGGTCAGGTTTGTAATGAGTTCAGAGCCTATACCCAGGAAAACTGGCCATGAGGTGTGAAGACAGCCATCGTTTCCACTGTAAGGGCAACATGAACCCACATTCAAAGCTAAGGGCATTTTATCCTAGCCCGTTCACCTACTGCCATGTTTTGGGGATGTGGGAAGAACCTCATGTAACACATGAATAACATTCAAAGCAATTTGAGCTCAAAGCTGGGATGCAAAGGTTCGGCACCACCATGTCACCAGCGCTCTCATTAACTACTCAGTTATAGTAAATACAATTAAATCTTGTTTAAATCAGATTCTGATTCAATCATTATACTGGTTCTTGTTAATACAAAAAAAAAGAAAACAAAAGTTTTTTGTCTCTAAAAGTTATAATGATGGTTTTAAGGATGGCTTAACAATGCCTACCAATACATAAAGAAGAATCCATGACCCATTCCTTTTACATTGCTTATTAGATACTTCTGGTGTAAAGGGGCTAATGTTCTGAGGCTGGAATCTATTTTTTTCTGACTTTTATTCCTGTCGATTTTCCAAGTCATTTCAATGGACTCTACACAACATGATGGCCTACATAAATGAACCAGCCCTACATAATAAACCCTTTAAAAATATTTCATACCATAGGCTAAAGAAGAGATCAAAAAGCCTAGGAGTAATTAACATTGAAATCATGAAATCCAGGACATCTGGGTTTCAGAATAGGTTTTACACCCGGACAGTTCCACAGTTCCACCACAGCCTTTCCAGGTGCAAAAAAGCCCCATTTAATGCTGGCCACCAGTACAGTTCCGTGAATATTCACAATTATTGTATTTTATATGAATCATTTAGACTGTGTAAGGGAGTGTGTTTATTTGAAGTGTACTTATATCAGTCTTTTGTACCACATTCATACGCTTTCCATGAATCTTTCATAAGTAAGTCTTATGTAAGGCTTCTGTGAAAACTTCTGACATTTATGTAAAAACAATGTCACAGAACATGATAAAAACACTCAGGAAGAGAAGGTACGTGTCTTTATTTTTTTCCTGTATGTAGCAAGTTATTACTGTCTTTACTAATATCTTAATAAGAAAATTAGTGAAGCTTTGAGGTATTGTCTACACAGTCTCTGATGTCCTCTTACCATTAAAAAAAAACGGATTAGTTTTATCGGCATCAAACAAGAGCATGAAATTGTAGGAAATTGTTCTTTAACACAAATAGTGGACCATTTGCATTTAAAACTCCCATGAAGCACTGGCAGGAGTTCACAGATTTTTAGAAACCTGTATGAGAAGTGAATAAATGTTTGTTAGGCCCTATGATTGAAGAACTAATCATGATCAGGATAAAATAAACATATGGGTTTAGAATTATATATAGATAATATGAATATTATTATGAGAATAGATATAAGAATAGATATTTTATATACATGTATAATTATGCAATGCTTGTGAATATGTTTTAATGGCAAAAAAGAGTAAACTTTTAAATAAAGTAAAGTAAATATCAGATACATGTTTTCATGCCCCAAGTTCTTTCTTAATTGTTATTGGAATAATACATTGAATAATACATGAGGATGAAAAAGGAAAAACCTTATTATTATTTTACAGCTAAACATACATATGGGCAAATAAAATAATAATGTAATTTAATTAATAGTATATAGGAGGAGTTCTCAAAAGTAATATTCAAATATCTGAATCTGATTTCTATTCAAGGTCAAAGGTACAGAACTATTGGTAAGCAAATGACTTTTATTAAACTTGCTTTTAACTTACTGTACAAGCAAGATACACTATATGGGCAAAAGTATTTGGGCAAACCTGCAGCATAATTGGATCCAAATTCATACACTTCAATATGGAGTCGGTCCCCATTTTGCAGCTATAACAGCTTCCACAAGATTTTGGAGTGTTTCTGTGAGAATTTGTGCCCAATTATTCTGTAGTCCAGTTCATCCCAAAGGTGCTTGATGGGGTTGAAGTCAGGGTTCTGTGTTCGGGCCGGTCGAGTTCTTTCACACCAATCTCATCTAACCATGTCTTTATACTGTAGTCGTTGCTTTGTGCACTGGGGCGGAGTC
Organism: Clarias pachynema; assembly: GCA_030014365.1. Classification (NCBI taxonomy): domain Eukaryota; kingdom Metazoa; phylum Chordata; class Actinopteri; order Siluriformes; family Clariidae; genus Clarias; species Clarias pachynema. Next base: position 22,588,644 of record JAQMYL010000004.1, on the reverse strand, counting down.
GTGTTGGAATAAAAAAATTCCTTCACCAAATTGTTGGCACAATATTGGAAGCCTAGCATTATCCGAGATGTTTTGGTATACTGAAGCATTAACTGGAGATAAGGGGCCTGATTAAAATATCTGAATTCAATAAATAACAGGTTTGGCCAAATTCTTTTGGCCATATAGTGTACATTCACGTTGAAGGCTGTCTGAGACAGAATAAATGCAATCCTAGAGGAAAAAATGTCGCTGTTTGACTGCAATCTGATGCTTAAACCAAAGCAACTTTGAAGCAACTCTGTGCACTTGCGGGATTCTGAAAAGTTAGCATTTTTTCCTCTTGCTGCGATGTAGCATGTGTGCATGAAAAAAACGTGTGGCATCGCTCTATATTGTGAGCGCTCTTGTCACGTGTCTTTATTTAAAATAAAATTAAGTGTGCAAAAGTCATGACATGCAAATGGCTCCTAAGATAGTCAAAGAAAAAAGCAGCCTAGTGTGAGTAATGTCACACTTCAATTACAGTAGCTGCCTAAATCTTGGCACCAAATGTTGTGGTTACTAGATGAAGACTTTTAGATCATGACATACTCACTGTATAGGGGACGTACTGTAATGTACACTGAGAGAAGGAACTGAATTCTCGCTTTTCTGTGCATACAGGACAGATTATGAACGCCTGTTAGCCGTTAACTAATTCTAACTAACTAACTAATCAACCCTTGAACTGTCACTTGGTGCCATTAACACCATACAGTATACTCACTGTATCAACATTATCATACAACAATGTCAAACAGGGAAATGATTACAATTAACCCTAATCTCAGGCCAGGATTGCTGTATCAATCTACAGTTTAAACATAAAATGTGTGCGTTCAGACAGCCTTCAGGGCGGTAATGTGAACGTAGCCTTAAATTACACAAAAAGATGAAACACCCAACAGCTAGTGAGTCACAAAGCAATATTATAGAAAATGAACAATGTAATACTTTCAAATGAAATAATAAAATGAAATAATGAATAATGAAATAACGATGTCATCAGGTCATCAGAGCAGGAACAGATGAAACTTTCATAAAGGAAATCATAATGCTGATACTTAAAAAATACCAGCCATTGAACTTGTAAGTGCACCGGAAGTCATGTGACAAGAACCAACCTCCTGGACCAGTTGGTGAAATTCTCAGTGATTTCCTTGTGCTTGGACTTTACCAAAGTTTGGATCTACAGTATTTCTGCTTATGATTCACCTTCATGCTTCACAATTAAACCTCTGGTCTTAAACCAAATCTCCAGAGATATACAATTACTAAAAATTACAAATATTTTAAAAGACTTTAAAATGCAGATTGACTTCCTCAGTCAAATGAAGGAAGTCCCCTGTCTTTCAAATACAAAAACAATAAAATAAAAAAAAATAGTGGAACCAAGCACAACAGCACCACTAACAGTCTGTGAGAAGATTACACAAACCGGGATAGAGAAGCAGTGCTGGGACTGAGTTCTTCCTGCTGATTAGACTCATGTAATGATATCAGTAATGGTTCTATCAAGTAGTTCTGGCCAGTGGTAGCTCGATGGGTTGAGGCTCTGGGTTACTGATCAGAAGGTCAGCGGTTCGAGCCCTACAGTAGCTCTGCCAGGCTGAGGCTCTTGAGCAAAGCCCCTGACCCTGTGTTCTAACCCCAGTTTCCTACCTGGGATGTGTAAAGAAAAGAATTTCAGTAATGTGGTAAAAATGTAACTTAATTACACAGTGAAATAAAATGCTTCCTTGATTCCGGTCTGTTTTACGATGCGGAGGATGTTTACTTTATCACATTTCTTTTCACAAAAAAATAGGAGAACATTTTTGAGGAGAGACGAAAGTGAATAAACTAAGCTCACACTGTGTAATCAAAGTACTAATTACACAAAGAACAGATGACAGAACCATATGTTTGGTGTTTTCTTATTATTTAAACCAAAAAGATTACAATATTATTGTTTATCATATGCAGTATTCTGAGGAAATAACGCATGAGGTCATTACAGACCAAAAAAGAGTTCAGCTGCTTGTCTCCTGTAGGTTTAAGAGGGTGGTATGACCTGACTAACCCTCAGTACCCATTGATCCACAGACACCACTTCCAGAGACTGTTGGACCATTTCAACTTAAACTCGAACAATACGTTACTAAAAGGCCCTAAGCCCTAATGACATGAGATTAAAGCCTTCGCTTCAATCACAGAGAGAAAAGATCTCAGTTGAACACTTAAGATCCCTGAGCTCCTTAAAGAAAAGGGAATAAATCCGCCGAAGTCCACGCTCGACTATCCACACCGGGATGAAATAGTGATTAAATAAAGTACTGAACGACTACAAACTGCCTTTATTCAGGAAGAGCTGTGGAAATCCACTGGTGTGAAGCTCCTCAATCATTTACTGATCATCGTTTTCACTAATACAGTATGGACACAGGTGAGAAAAAAACATTCAGTATGTATTTGAGACAAAGACTAAAGAAAAGGAATAAGTGAAGGAAAGTGTATTTAAAATCTAGTCAGATAAAACCAAAACCTCATCAAAGATAGTGTCGAAAGGAGACCAGGGTCAGGATATCAGAAAGCAACGCTGAGAGACAATGAAGGGAAGCCAGAAGAAAGTGGGATAACAGGTGAAAAGGGTTTATTTCTAGGCCATACAGTTCCTCCTTTTTTTTCTTTTGTGGAACTTAGCCAGAGTGCAAAATGAATGGGTTCGTATGGGAAATCCGTTTTTGTCAGGTCCCAAACAAACTCTCAAAAAGTTTGACCAATCATCTCCGTTTCAAATTAAAGCAAGGCAGGAGACTTGACTTTCCAATTAGTGTGTGTGTGTGTTTGCCCAGTTAAGTTGAACTCTAAGAATCAGAGCAGATATTTATAGCTCTGAGTCTCAATGCTTTATAATATATTCAGCAGAACCCAGGCATACGTAGGAATTGAATTCGTTCTGGTGCGGGTTCTCATATTGCATTACAAATTTTGCCATAAGATATAATGTAAATGCAGATAATCCATTCCAGGCATCCAAAAATATTACCAATATTACAAAAGAAAGTTGAAAAAAAATCACATAGGCTTTGAATGCATGGCAAAGGAAACGGTAGTATCGTGGGTGGACTTTTTCAAACAGCTTTCGCTGACTCCTAAGATTCGCTTCCCTTGGCTTTCCACTGACGCAAACAAGTTTTGAACGTCTCCTGGATGTACGCGCAATTTAGTCGGCGTTAAGTTCGTTAAATCGTCAAATATTGCAAATGTACAAAATAAATAACATTTCTATAATAATAACAAATATTGTATAATAATAATAATAATATATCAAAATATAAGTGCAGAAAAGCTATTTTTTTACTTATTTTAACCCAATTACACACACTAATTTGTATTACTTACAGTACATTAATTGATTAATAAATTTTTGGTTGCAAGTAGATTGTAAATCATGCGATACAATATCCATTGCATGGGTCACCACCATGTTGCTTACCTTATCTAGCATTAAATCTTACAAAGTCCATAAATTCATACAGTAGCTGCGATAGGTGCATGAGTAAGGTCTATGTGTGTGGGTGTCTGTGTGTGTGTGTGTGTACTCCTTTATGTGCACAATAGGCTGGACAGTCCCTTTCAGCCCATGTCTGGACTATCACAAAGGCGACTTTCACTAGTGACGTGTAGACTCCCAGAGGTACAGGTCCAATGCATTCTTTTTTTCTCCTGCAAATAGGGAAATTATCCATAAATGCTTCAAAGCATGCCTGAAGGACAGTGTGAGAAAAAAAAAAAAAACCTTCAAGGTAAATAAAAAAGGAAAACCGAGTCAGAATGTTTGCAAGGTAACATCCCAGTGATTCTGTGAAATCTGTGTGACTAGCATGTTTAAGAAGATAAATGCTTGAGCCAGGTACATTAAGGCTTTTTTCCCCCCTGGTATTTAAAATACAGACACAACAACTGCAGGTAATTAGTTTGTTTTAATTAGGTGTTTTATTTAGTTTTGTTTTGCCTCAGGAGGCAAATTATGGATTAAATCTCTGACACCACAACTCGCTGCCTGAGTCAACAGATGTTCGGGCCATCTTCAGAGCTGTCAGCTCTTAGTGGAGCTGTGTTCTCAAGACGCGCTGTTAAGATCAATTTCGGACAAGATTCTATCTGAAAACGTTTATGTGTTTATAAGACGTGTAAGTATGTGAGTCAGGGACAACACTGAGATGCTGCTTTCACTTTTCACCAACTGAAATATATCTAAGATGATGGCGTTTGTACTCTGGTAGCATGTCTATATAAATAATAGAAAGGTTTTGTCTGTGTGTTGGTCAGAATAGCTCTTTCAGTGATATCTTTATGTTTCATACACTGGAGGACCAGAAACAACAGTAGAAAAAAAAATTCTGTCTGTCTGTCTGTCTGTCTGTCCGACAGAATTTAATAAAACTTTGCCAGCCCTAAGGTATTTTCCACCATAAGTGAAATGTAAATGTTGGGTAGTGAAGTGAAGTTATGAGCAGGTATTAGATTGTGGGCGTGTCTTACAGTAAATCCAGAGCTGGGCAGAATTTAATAGAACTTTTGCAGCACTTACAGTAGATCTCTGCCTGAAGTTTAACCTGCACCATAAGTGAAATCAGAATGTTGAGTAAAAGTGATGTTATGAACAGTTACGTGTCGGATTTAATAATCTACTTTAAAATAATCTACTAATGTGCTACTGTCTCAATGTAAACAAACACCTGCACCAATAGA
>JAQMYL010000004.1:22328425-22338634 GCA_030014365.1 Clarias pachynema | reverse complement strand
ATTTATTTATTTCTATATATACTTATTTATTCACACATTTATTTATTTATAATTATGTCATGTTTAGTCCTCCATAAACGCCGTCCACAAGTACACACTGTTTAAAGACTGTAACCCAATGTCTCCAATGTCACAACTCTAAAACGGCGGGAAGAGACACAAAGCGAATTGAAGGGGGAGGGGTAATAAGAAAAGAGTGGGGTGATGGGGCGGTACATAATACGAGGAGTTTTAGAATATCGACCAATCAAAATCTTTTCTTGGCTTGCGCTTAATTACAATGTAGCCTGTACATAGAGGGCCCGCGAGGCGGAGTAGATTACACGTCTATTAGTATTGATAATAATCAGTGCTAGTATGCCTGAGCCAGCGAAAACCGCCCCTAAGAAGGGTTCCAAGAAAGCCGTAACTAAAACGGCCGGCAAAGGAGGTAAGAAGCGCAGAAAGTCCAGGAAGGAGAGCTACGCCATATATGTGTACAAAGTTTTGAAGCAGGTTCATCCCGACACCGGCATTTCGTCTAAGGCGATGGGGATCATGAACTCGTTTGTCAACGACATTTTCGAGCGCATTGCTGGTGAGTCCTCGCGTCTGGCTCACTACAACAAACGCTCCACCATCACTTCTAGGGAGATTCAGACCGCCGTGCGCCTGTTGCTGCCCGGCGAGCTGGCCAAGCACGCCGTGTCTGAAGGTACCAAAGCTGTGACCAAATATACTAGCTCAAAGTAAAGCGCGTCACCTCCAACAACCCAACGGCTCTTTTAAGAGCCACCTATGTTTTCCTTGAAGGAGCGATTTCCTGCCATGTACGTGTAAGAAAACAAAAGTTTGGGGAAGTGAGTGGGTGAAGGGGAACAAGCTACAGTTAGAAACGAGGATTAAAATTAATAGCGAATGTTAAAGTAAAATTATATATCTTTTTTTTTTTTTTAAATATACATATTGGCCTGGCATACATTTTAAATTGGTTTTGCATGAGCAAGTGGAAAATATAAAAAAATTCTTGCTTTTCTTTAAAGTCTGTAGATGGTAATTTTGTCTTCAAATTTCAAATCATGTGTGTGTGGTGTATAAAGAGAATGTTTATGACCAAACAATAGTTTACTTTGTTGGTATTATAATTAATTGTTGAATTGAAATATTAAAAATTGGAAATTGTGTGACTGTAAAGTATCAGCATCAAAATGATGTACAGTAATTACAAAAACAGTAGTCGACCCTCTGCACTCAGGTATAACTTGAGCACACTGATAATAAACTTTTCACATTTTTAACAGAAAAAAATATTACTTTTACTGTATCTGTTTCAGAAATTACATACAGCTTTATGTAAAATTACAATAAATTGTAATTAAATGTGAAACTTATTAGATAAAGGTTAATGTCCACAATTGTTTTTCTTCATAATTTTAAGGTAAATCATATTAGTTTTATATTTCTTTGACATTCAAGTTCTAAATGCAAGTTTTGCATTTTTTTTTCATGACTTTTTAAAAGATTATTCACAGGAAGTGGCATGGGTAAGGCAGCTGAAGCCCCTCACTTATGTAATATTCTAATTATCGCTTTCTGATTTGAATGAGCGGGTGAGTGAGTGTGATCTGACGCAAAATACGCATGAGTTTATTGCTCAGGTATCAGACCCAGATAGCGTGATATAACCAGCCAATGGGAAACAGGCGTCCTTTACATGTTTAGCGCACAGAGGTGGTCTGTAGCCAGTAAATGGTTTCTGGACAGCGGACTGAGTCTCTGATGGGCAGAGGGAGAAGACTGCTGATTTTGAAATGTCACCGTGTTTCAGCGTGAGAAAAATACCTGCAAGTAGGCAATGACAGTAAGAGATTTTTTATTGGTATTTCAATTATTGTTGTTGCTGTAAACAAAGGATAATTTGATAAGACTGCCGCATTAATATTAATCTGCCTTGACACAGCTGAGCCACTGCAGGGACTCAAGGGTAAAGGAGTCAGATGAACAGGCAAGTTTAGCAAGCTCTTTAAGAGCATCCTTATTAAGAATTTCGAGTCAGCCGGTGTACTATACTCTAAAACCTAACTAGAGTACAAGTTTACTCCCCAAAATGTAAACTTTCACATACATTGTGTATTTGTACTTTTAAATGACTCATTCCATTCTACTCAATCCATTCAGTAAATGTCAATACACTTCAGTCAAAATGAGTTTATTTTCATGTAACTATCACACGTATCACTGACTGACACATTTTATGCTAATTCCAGAGAGATCATCAAGCCATGATGACGATTGTCAGCAGGAAAATAAGTGAAAAGAAATATCCCATGTTCTATGTATGTGTAGTTGTCTACTTCTGTGTGATATTTACATTAACTTTTTCCAACTGTGATTACTGTTAATGAAACGTTTTTTTGTTGTTGTTGTTTTTTAGACCGAACATGGGAGAAGAGGCATCCGGTGTAGAGAGACCAGTCTGTCCATCCCGACTAAGTATGAAGTCCTTTCATGGTGATTTAAAAGGGAACTCCTTCAACATTGGATAATTTTGAGTCAAATTTTTTACTTACTTTTTAAAAAAATTGTAGGGATCCTTTCCGTATTGTCTCAGTTATAACCTTTATGAACCTGTCAGTGGTGAAAAGTTTACACTGATGTACATTGTCCTGTTGGATTAAATTGCATAGCCTTTTTGTGAATGCTGTTTGTAGCGTTCAAACTTGATACTGGACTGATTACGAATTTGATCTCCCAAAAACAGGGCCCCAGTTTAAAAGAACTTTGACGGTCTATTTAAAATACAGTTATTAATCTCTTTCTGGGGCAACAGAGAAATAGATTCACATTTTCTTTTGAATCTGATATCTTAATCTGTTCTTAACGTCTCTCTCCCAATCCACCCTAATACACCAAGGATCCAGTTGTTTGGAAGAGGATCATTCTTTCTTAGATACACTGGACTGCTAGCTAAGAAGAACACAAGCAGACAATCATTGAGGCACTGGAGAACGTTACGCAGATATGCTACAGTGTGTTTGACAGGCGCTGTACTATCGACTTGACTAGCTTTGTAAAATCAGTCATAAAGTCTATATCCATTTGAATATGTTGAATATCTTTGATTTTTCAACATGAAACGATTTAATTTTGTTTGCCTAGGTCATGCAGTTACTTGGATATTCATATTTCAAATGATGTCAATTTTTTTGGGACACCCTGTATTTACTTTGATTACTGATTAATATTTAGGAGCTGGAATCATACCCCTGTACTCCAAATGTGGAAAATAAAATGGTTAACGATGAGAACACTTCGTTAAGAGCCACTCACATATTCATCAAATGTGACAAAGTGACTAAAAGAAGCATATTGTTGTCTACAAGTATGCGTCATTTAATACAGATTATGTATTTAGCACTATATATTTAATATTTTAATATTTTAGAGTAAATCAGTATATTTGTGAATGTTTGTCTGGGATAACGCATTTAACAACACAGCCACATTCAAACCAAGCCTATAGCATCGCAAAACCCCACTCTATAAAATAAAACTGTAATTTATTCATTTTTGGTGAAACACATTTTACACTTAAAATATTGAGCAAATAGTTGTACAAGTTGTAAAATCATTATAAACTGCTTTATGGAGTAAGTAAAGGAACTGAATAACTACAGTTAGTACAATCACAAAATCAGAGGGACAACCCATGTTAGATGTTTTGGAGATAAAGTCAGAGAGGCCAGATTGAGGTGGTTTGGACATGTTTACAGGAGAGATTGTGGTAGAAGGATGCTAAGGTTGGAACTGCCAGGCAGGAGATCTAAAGGAAGACAAAAGATGAGATTTATGGATGCAGTGAGAGAGGACATGAAATTAGTTGGTGTGAGAGAAGAGGAAACAGAGGATAGGGTTATGTGGAGGCAGATGATTCGCTGTGGCGACCCATGAAGGGAACTAGCCTAAACACAAAGAAGTACACAAAGAAGTACAATCACATAAAATCTAATGAATACGAATACAAGGGGAATCCTTAAAGACTAGCATATAGCATTAAAGAGTACTTCAAAATTATTTTTTCCTGCACAGACACAAATAAAGCACATATTAATGATTGCTTCAAAATAAGCTTCACTGTGTGGTTTAAAGTAAGGTTTTGGCAGCACAGACACATGCAATTGAAGTTTATACAATCACTGAGTGCTTCAAAACTGTCTTTTAGTGGCACAGATGTATTTAAATCATGTGTATAGCAGACATGTTATACTGTATGTAGATATGTAGATTAAAACATGCTTATAGGAACAAGCATTGAATAAAAGCCAGCTTGATTGGGTTACAAACTGTCTCGTAAAATACTGAATTAAGGACGAGGGACATTTCTGAGGTAGGTAAAAGAAATCGAAAGAAAAACAAAACATATCTCTAGGATATGATCCACACCTGACACACACATGAAGCTCCGTTGCATATCCCACACAAAACGCTCGGCCACTGCTCATACATCGAGCTCACTGTCAGGACTCGCCTTCAGTTCGGACCAGAGTACTTACAACGGTGCGACCTGTTTTTGTCCGTTTTTTTTTTTTTTTTTTTTTTTACACACGACAAGCACGAAATGCGACAGAACTCTCTACTGCGCGAGAGTGCGGCTGTCTAGCTGACCGTGCCGGGCCTTGGAAGAAAGAGGAAAGGCCATTTTCACTAAATGTGTGCTTGAACGCTTGAAATCTGCTGTCAGGACTCGGATTTTCGCTGAGAAACGTCCGGAGAAAACACAGTTGCTAGCGTCTGACTGAAGCTAAGTCACTCAATGGCTGCCGGGTTGAGTCGACACCGTTCTCATGTGTGTCTTAAGACCAGCCCCCGACCGAGGAGAGTGAGATTCCAGTGTTTTACAGCGTGATCAGCGTTACATTCGTTTATTCTACTTAGCTCTCTGAGAAATGGCAGAAGTGGCTCCCGCGCCCGCCGCCGCGCCGGCCAAAGCGCCCAAGAAAAAAGCAGCTTCGCGACCAAAGAAAGCCGGGCTTAGCGTCGGCGAGCTGATCGTCAAAGCGGTTTCCGCGTCCAAGGAGAGGAATGGCATCTCTCTCGCTGCCCTGAAGAAAGCTCTAGCTGCGGGTGGATACGATGTGGAGAAGAACAAGTCCCGCGTCAAGCTCGCCGTCCACCATCTGGTGACAAAAGGCACCCTGGTACACACCAAGGGCACCGGCGCCTCTGGCTCTTTCAAGCTGAACAAGAAGCAGGCCGAAGCCAAGAAAACCGCGCCCAAAGCGAAGAAGGTGGCCGCCAATAAGCCCGTCGCAGCGAAGAAGCCCAAAAAGGTAGCGGCCAAGAAACCCGCCGTCACTAAGAAAGCCACCAAGAGCCCCAAGAAGGCGAAGAAGCCGGCGATCCCCAAAAAGGTAGCCAAGAGCCCCAAGAAGGCGAAGAAGCCGGCGACGCCGAAAAAGGTAGCCAAGAGCCCCAAAAAGGCAAAGGCCGTTAAGCCCAAGGCGAAAAAGGCAACTCCTAAAAAGAAGTAAACGTGTTTGTTTGTTTGTTTCATGTTTCTTCCCCAAAACGGCTCTTTTAAGAGCCACCCATATTGTCTTTTATGGGGCAATAACATTCCGTTCTCTAAAATCAAATCTTAACTTTAAAGAAAAAAAAATCTTACAATTTCAATTAAACAGTGATGTTCTTCAAGTACAGAATTCAATATACTCATGTCATAAAAAGTTGAGATACACTCACGTACATTCGAAATGTATTGCTCTGTATTTTAAAAACTATTTCCTGAGTGCGTAAGTGTTCATTCATCGGTTGTTTTAGTGTAAGTTCATTCATGATCTTTGTCACTTCTGTTTCAGCAGAAGAAAAATCTATATTTTAAACACTGATATTTTAGCCTTTTTAATTCAATTATGTTTAACATGTTTTTTTTTCCCCCTTATCTTGTGATTTGTTTCAAAAGCCCTCTTGAGAGAGAAAACGGTCTGGGAGGGAGTGTTTGTGATTGGTTGTTTTGCCACAACGATCGTAGCCAATGAGAATGCGGCAGTTGAGACTATATTACGTTCAGGGCGTATCATTTTAAGTGTTCTTCGAGTTGATTTAAGTAGTGATCATGTCTGGAAGAGGTAAGACCGGCGGAAAGGCTCGTGCAAAGGCTAAGACTCGTTCTTCCAGAGCCGGACTACAGTTCCCCGTGGGCCGTGTCCATAGGCTTCTCCGTAAAGGTAATTACGCTGAGCGCGTTGGTGCTGGCGCTCCGGTCTACCTAGCTGCCGTGTTGGAGTATCTGACCGCTGAGATCCTGGAGCTGGCTGGTAACGCCGCCCGCGACAACAAGAAGACCCGTATCATTCCCCGGCACCTGCAGCTCGCCGTACGTAACGATGAGGAGTTGAACAAACTGCTTGGTCGGGTGACCATTGCTCAGGGTGGTGTGCTGCCGAACATCCAAGCTGTGCTTCTGCCTAAGAAGACCGAGAAGCCGGCTAAGTCCAAATAATTTCCTTTACTGCTGCGTTTCAGTACCCAAAGGCTCTTTTAAGAGCCACCCATCTCTTCTTTGAAAGTGCATTTTCCCATTTCTGCTCCCAGGTCCTTTATCATAACACAATCACAACTTATTACTTATAGAGTTATTGCTAAAATATTCAGGAAGACATTATTATTATTTTTCTCTTCACATTGTTCTTATTTTAGTTAGATCACTAACACAACACGATGACTTATTGAAGTTATATTTAAACTAATGATTGAGTGCTTTGTAGATACAGGGATGTTAATAGAAATGGCAAACGCTGCTTGTATATTATCTCATGATAAAATAAGGTTGTCCCGACGGTTTATAAGGAGCGAAAGAGAACCTGTATTATGAATGCCATAATTGTTGTTGCGCATGTGTACAAGACTATACAGCATGTAAAATATAACATGTTTTTTAACCGCAAAGACGATAAGGGCGCTGTGAAATGAGTCGGTGGATATTTTTTATTTATTATGATTTTTTTAATTAAAGTACAAAATGTGCATACAACAAAATAGCATTAATTGTATACAAAAACAGGCTCAACACAATGAGTCGGTGGATATCAAGAACCAATAAGCACGATGTGACGTAACACGTTGGAACCAATGACAGGCGGCGCTTTCAGGACGCCCAATGAGCGCAGCATGGCGGTAGGCTGTAAATAGTCCGCGTACTCTAGCGTTTCTTATTCTGTTTTTCTTTGAGGACGTGCTGAGATCGTAAGCAATGGCAAGAACCAAGCAGACCGCGCGTAAATCGACTGGTGGTAAGGCGCCTAGGAAGCAGCTCGCCACTAAAGCTGCTCGTAAAAGCGCGCCGGCTACCGGCGGCGTGAAGAAACCTCACCGTTATAGGCCCGGCACTGTGGCTCTGAGGGAGATTCGCCGTTACCAGAAGTCTACCGAGCTGCTCATCCGTAAGCTGCCGTTCCAGCGCCTGGTGAGAGAAATCGCTCAGGACTTTAAGACCGACCTGCGCTTTCAGAGCTCGGCTGTCATGGCTCTGCAAGAGGCGAGCGAGGCCTATCTGGTCGGTCTGTTCGAAGACACCAACCTGTGCGCTATTCACGCCAAGAGAGTGACCATCATGCCCAAGGACATTCAGCTGGCCCGCCGTATTCGCGGAGAGCGCGCTTAAGCCACAACTCTGTCTGATCTACACAAAGGCTCTTTTAAGGGCCACCTCATTGTTTAAAAAAAAGTCAGTAAGTTTTCCTACTTGACAAAATTCCCCTGTAAGTCATCTTTATGCATTTCAACCATAACTTTGATTAGTGTAGTGAAAAGATTACAGGCCTGAATGCACAAAAACATGTTTACAAAATAGAGGCAGGGGCAGCTCCTTGTAAATTGCATGTAGTTTTTAGCTGCAACGATCAATCCTTTCAAAAACCTTTTGCAACACAGCCACATTACAAGTGAACTACTGTGTACTGTATATGTATTAAATTTCAAAACTATTTGAAATTAGCAGCACAGAGTACTTCAAAACTAGCATATAACAGCAATAGAACTTTGTTTTTAAGGTTTAGAAGGTTCCTCTAATATTCCCACAACCTCATAGTGTAAATATTCATACATTCAAAATGAAATGTATTTAAATGTATGATTTATGCTATATGCTTCATTTGAATGTGTGTGTGTGTGGATTTTAAAATAGTCTGTGCTTCTAGAAACTAGTTTGGAATTAATCATTGCAGCTATCAAAGTATGCCCTTTGGATTAAAAAATAAAAGTAAGGCAAGCTAAGCCTGCCCTGCTGAATAAAAAAACAGCATAGACCAGCATAACTGGTTACCAGCTTGACCATCAATTATACCAGCATATGTTGTGTTTTGGTGCTGGTATGCTAGTGTCCATAATTTTTTATGGTAACCGTGAAAATAACTTAAAATTCTCCATCATTTTTATTCATACACATAAGTGTTATACATCATTTGAATGTTTAAAAGGTATTTTTTTGTTAATGCCAGTGGTCCCCCCCCCCCCCCCGCCAGAACAGCTGACCCCATGATGCTGGATGATGCTGTTTTTTTCTTCTTCTTTTTTTTCAGTTTTAAGTGATTTTCATTGACTAATATGCATTTATATAAAAGGTTTGTGTTGTGTTTTTAGACACCTGAGCAGATATTTAATAAATGTAAAATAATGTATTTACATGTTTTTGGTAAATGGATTATTTTTGTCTTTTTTATGTAATTCAAATACAAGATAATGAGCTAAAATGCTAACCAATTTTAACTACCAAAACTTTGCTGGTCGCACAGCATATAAATCATGCTGGTCTATGCTGGATTTTTCAGCAGTTATGCTGGTTCATCAGCTAAACCAGCACCAGACCAGCTTTAACCAGCAAGACTAATGCTGGTGGTAAGGTTTCATCAGCATAGATATGCTGGTTCACCAGCTAAACCAGCATCAGACTAGCACTAACCAATATTAACCAGCACAGACCAGCATATAAATCAAGCTGGTCTATGCTGGATTTTTCAGCAGGCATGCTGGTCTTCCATCAGTTATGCTGGTTCACCAGCTAAACCAGCACCAGACCAGCACTAACCAGCAAGACCAATGCTGGTGGCAAGGTTTCATCAGCATAGATATGCTGGTCTTCCATCAGTTATGCTGGTTCACCAGCTAAACCAGCATCAGACCAGCACTAACCAGTATAGTCTTCCAATTAATGTTTGGGACTTAGACACAGTCTCAGTGTTTAAGTCTAGGCTAAAAACCTATTTATTTAGCCAAACATTTTTGTAAGTAGATTTGCCTTAGGTAAAGGAGCAGATCTGGGGGACTCATGGATGTAGAGTATTATGGTGAATTGGTATGTTTAGATGCTGTCTTCCCCACTCTCATTGATCACTCAGGTTTGTTGACGGTGAAGTGATTGATTGCTTTACCTCTTAGGGAGCCTTCATGTCTGTGTTTCCTTCTGCCTCTCCCTTTTAGTTATGCTGTCATAGTTAGTCCTGCCGGAGTCCCTGCTTGCACTCTGCTTTAAATGAACATTCACTTTATACATTGTGTGACAGTGACCATACCTACTGTAACTGCTATCTCTCCTTCTCTTCTACTCTTTCCTCTTCTCTCTCTTCTCCTCTCGCTCTCTCTCTTTCCCTCTCCCTGTCTCTCTGTCAAGATATACATGTTGCTCCTGAGCTGCCAGTGATCCAGACTCCTTCTGCCCCCTGGACCTGTCTGACTCGTCCTGGGGTCCCGCTTCTGGTTGGAGATCTTGTCGCGTGGATGCCCTGTGTGGTCTGCCTGGGATGTGTGTGGTGACTTGGGATGGTTCCACTTTTCCACAAAGACAGTCCTGGCCTCAGCTGATGCTGACAGCTGTTGAGGAGTCATGACTGCAGTTTCTCGATAGTTCAGGACTGGAGTTTCCTATAGTCTTCCCAAGCCTCCAGTAACGAACTGGAATCCATATTAACTTAAACACATCTCCTGTTATACTGAACTTCCAGTCTCACACAGTATGATGCTATTCGTTTTCACCCAGATGATGATGGGTTCCCTTTTGAGTCTGGTTCCTCTCAAGGTTTCTTCCTACTGCCATCTCAGGGAGTTTTTTCTTGTCACTGTCGCCATTGTCCTCGGCTTGATCATCAGGGACAATCCCATAATTTTGATTCATACACATTCACATTTCATACAAACTTAAATAATTCTTTTGATTGTGTAAAGCTGCTTTGCGAC
>JAQMYL010000004.1:22211877-22222597 GCA_030014365.1 Clarias pachynema | reverse complement strand
CCTCACGTGTCCAATATAAAACTGTTATCAATTACGTTACATATTTTCTGTCAGACAACACAACGGAACTTATTAACCAGCAGTTACATCCTCTGCAATGAAATAATTCTGTAATCCGGATTTATAACTGCATTGGACAAAATCACTACTGTAGGTAAGTTAAAGACGGCATATGTGTTGTGATATTATCAGTTATATTCACAAGTAAAATGAAAATAGATATAATTCATGCCACAGAATGCTTTCCTTATTCTCTCACACAGCGTATGATTTTCAGGAATGATTAGGATAATCTGACCCATAGTGGATAAACCAAGGTTTGTCCAAAAGTCGCTAGATTTGTCGCTAGGCGCTTTTTTGAAAAAAAGTCGTCAAGGGGGTCTGAAAAGTCGCTAAATCTAGCGACAAAGTCGCTAAGTTGGCAACACTGCTGACCACTGTATTTTAAATAAACTTTGGTTTATTTTTATAGCATTCCATAGAGTGACTGATTTTACTAATTGCCTTGCCCAAAATGTAGTTGTCTGACAGAAAGAATGCCATATACGGCATGACAAAATATAAAATATGTTGTATTTTATTTCTACGTACAGTGGAACCTTGGATTACGAGCATAATTTGTACCAGAAGCATGTTCATATATCAAAACACTCGTAAATTAAAGTGATTTCCCCAAAAAGAAATAAGGAATTCATACAAATACATACAAATAACGTTTGTGTGTGTGCGTGTCATTAGACACCGTGCCCCGCCCCTCCTCCTGTCCTCTTGTAACACTGTAATTTCATTAATGTAAACTTATATCAAAGAAGTTCACCAAACAGCAGATACAATAAACTTTTGAGACTTTTGTCAGGACAGAAATGCATATATTACGGAATGTCATTAACCACAAGGCATCATCAGAAACAAAGTTCACTGTTAGGAAACAGCTAAGTTTTTTGTGCCCAACTCCAAAAGCGCTATGCGCTTCTTCTTCATCAGTGTTTACTGGCGGCTTGCGTCCGGAAGCGCGCTGTGTCACGCCAAACAAATAACTGGCCAAAAACATAACGCAAACTTTTAAAATTAATTAAAAGAAGCTTCGAGGCAGAAGACTTTGCCTCAATCATTTTTGTAATTGAATTACTCGAGGAATCGTTTCAGCCCTAGTCATGATCAATATCAAAAGATACTGTTAACCCATTATATTTATGCTAGTAATCGATTTATTCACAGTGATTTTCATGTTCATCATTGACATTGTATTTATAATAAATGCTTCACTGAAATCTTTAGAATTCACAAAAATATAAAATTTCATGAATCCCAGAAATGAATTTGGTGCTGTTGCTGATTCTCTCCTTCTTTCCGAGAAGTACTAGTAACGGCCCATTAAACTGTAACACCTTAAAAAGTGAGGTCTTGCTGAAAACATTTTAAGGTACTTGTCCTCATCACCAGAATCCTCATTGTATTCAAGTGCCCAAATCATGCATCATGAAAGAGGTGTCATCAGGCATCTTGGGAGTGCTTGTCTGGACAAGAGTTATGGCCAGTTGGAGCCTGACTGATGAGAGATGCCTCAGCATCAGATGACATTGGTACTGGGGTGGAGAGCTGTCTGGGCAATGGAGCAGTTTGGTACTGCCGGACTTGCAGCTGGCTGCAATGACGAAGGAGAAGGCACTGCAAGAGGCTGAAAAGAAGGAGGAGGGCATGCAGGTGCCTGGAAGGTCATGGAAGCTGCTGGCTGGGATAACAAGGAAGCAGCTGGCTGGTACACCCACGAAGGGCCAGGGGTCGGCTAATAGGACCAAGGAGCGTGAGGAGGCACAAGTTGTCTCTGACGACTGACAGTCTTAAAGCGCATCAAGGTCTGAAATAAAGCAGCTTGGCATTCCTGCCACGTATCAGCATCCATGAGCCTGGTTTCATGATACATCATCTCTGCCATCGCCCTCCTCGATCCCATCTCATCATTATGTGGTTGTGCTGTCTGCTTAAGGACGTCTTGCAAATCAGCTGCCTTCTTGAGAATAAGAAAACCACATTAGTATTCAGCTAAGCGAGTACTAAAGAGCCTTGCTGCCTAGTGCAAAATGATTGTTACCAAGTGGCCTAGTGGGAAGACTTATAAAGTGAATGGAGCATTACTATGTATGTATTATTTATTTATCAATTATTACTTATTAGTATGTGGTTCATCTCCTGAAACATCATGTACAAGACATTATGAAAAAAAGGTACATCAATTATTACAAGTGCCTGCATGCAATGCGTGGTGAAGTGAAATTGAAGGAGCCCTCATGAACCCTCATGAAGTTATGGATACTGGACTCAGCCATGCTATAATTCAGTAGGAACCATTGTCTATAGGCACATGTCACTGGCACATCAGATGATAGAGGAAAGAACACTAGAGCAAAAGAAAATACTTACTTCACTGAGAGTAGCTGCAGTTGGCATTGATGAAAGCTGTACAGGGGCCTTCTTCTTAGTTTGAGTTGACCTCTTTGAGACTATGCTAGACCCGGATTCAGAATCTCCATCCTCCTCATAGCCGTCATCGGCAGGTGAAGTCACTGCGACATCAGTAGACTGACTACAAGTCCCAGCCCTACTGGACAGGTTCTGTGACGGTTGACCTCGCTTTTTTCTTTTTCCCTCTGCCACCCTCTTCATGAAGTTCTGAATATAGCCAAAATTCTCTAGTAGCCACTTGTCTCTGTCGGTCATCGGCAGTGCTCCTGACCCAGACGGCTGCTTCTTGGTAAGTTTCCCAGTCCTATCTCTCATAGACTTCAACCAGGTAGTCAACTGGTCAACTGTGATGCCCAACTGCTGTGCCTTCTCTGAAACCACTCTGCTTTTCTTTTCTCTATTTTTGTATTCAGGCATTTTAAAATTGTACAGAAATTCATTTTTCCTGTACCAGTCAACTACTTCCTGCTCCTGTTCAGGCATCAATGTAAGTGCAGGAGCCCTAGCCTTCTTGGTTGCTTCAGGAGCAGGTGTGCCTGAAGCTGGTCCATTATCAGCCAGATTAGTTTCAACTTCTTCTTCTGAGACCATATAAGCAGGACTAACAGGAGATAGTTGTGGATGAGAACTGCTTTTCTTGGATTTTCCTCGTATCTTCCCCTTGGGTGGCATGATATGATGATGCGGACGCTGTAACTGTCTGATGACAAATGATGAGGAGATGGGGCCTGTGAACGAGATGAAAACACCGTACTGACACCATATTGACATCGCAAGCTCTGTACTGAAAACGCAGACACCGTACTCAGTAATGGGCGCCATACTGACAATGTGGCCACCGTACTCACTACCAGCATTCATGCCATGGTTCCATCAACAACATTCTAACTGCGTATAGAGACCATACTAAGACCGCATAGTCACCACTGTCTGAGGTCGGCAGAAATCTGCGTTTTCCAAGCGGAAATCCGCAGTGTCATTATGGTCCTAGTATGGGGTATAAATTGGTTGGTGGTGTTGGCTCGTTTCCAATCTTTCTGCATGAAAAATTAAACACAAATTATTTTTGGCGGACCCTGAGAAACCTTGTGGAACATCGGGGTCACTCCCGGTGCCTAACATGTGTCTCCCTGCAGGTCAACCCGCATAGGTTAACCATGACATTGACACAGCTTTACAATAATTATTATAAGTACTAACTTTAAATTTGACTTGTACAATGTGCTTCACTGCCACAGATCATTTATTTATTTATTTTTCCTGATTTGCTCCCTAATTTAGTCGTGTCCAATTCCTTCCCGTCACTAGGGCGGGGCTCCCACATTAAGGCTACTTACTACCACTAAGCCAGGAGGATACACCAGCCAACCTCTTTTTTTTCAAACTGCTCGCTCACGCATCGTTGGGGGCGGTGTAACACACTCGGAGGACAGTGCTATCCGCTCCCTCCGCATGAACGAGCTCACAGATGCCCCGAATGGCGTAGAGCTGTGATTAATGTGGGAGCCTCACATCCCTAAGTACCTCACATCCCTCCCTGCTTCTCCCTGCTTGGCCAATTTAGTTCTCTCGAGACCTTCGGCTGTGAGAGGTTACAGCATCACCCGGGAACCGAACCAGCGATCTCCGGATGATAGGGTGAGCACTTTACCACTGCGCCACTCGGAGGCCCTGCCACAGATCATTTAAATTGTTACAATGATGATATTTCCTATCACATTGGTAGCACCAAAAACTATAGAGGTGAACCAGGCAGGATGGAAATCAGATGCTTTCAATAAGCATAAAAAAGTCAATTATTTTCTTATATTACTATACAATAAGTTACTCAAAACACGATGGACTTTCTGTGTGTCATGGCTTTGTGCTTAGCTGGGGCTGAGCCCCCTGTTTGGCAAACAATTCACACCTTTCCACAGTAACACAGGTGCATAGATAAAACAAACACCACAACTAAAGCTTTTTTTGATTGCAAAACACTGTATACAATTACCACATTACATAAAATAACATTAAATCCAATATCTTTTATTTTACTTTTTTACATTATTACAAAGGTGAGAGTTTAGCATTGAGCCAAAAATTGTTCGATTGTGCTATCCAACATGGCTATTTGGTATAAATTTCAATATAAAATATGATAGTAGCTCAATTATCTTACGTATATGAAAAAATGTGCAGTTGAATGTTATGTTTTTTGCTTTCTCTAGCCCTTTCCCATTTACTTGAAAGAGTAAATTGCAAGCATTAGCATCCTTTTTTAGATTGTTAGAAGCACTTTTAAAAGTGTCCGACATTAACAGTTTAACCAGAAAACTATTTCTAATAACCATATACAGGTAGTTCCTGACTTAAGACGAGTTCCGTTCCGGGAGCATGTTCGTAAATCGGATGTCTCAGAGCTTTTTTCCACTCTATTGGGCTTTAAATTGTTTTGTTGGGGATTTTATAAAATTAGGATTATTCTCCGCCAGGACAGCTTTACAGGACAGACATTTTCTATCATCTTGCTTCCGGACTGATTCATTGGAACCAGTGAGGCCGACTCATTTCTCCTGCACCCTCACACGCACGCACATACAACATACCGGACTTTGGATATTTTATACATTCACTTCCACACTGAAAATATTGTATATGATTGTAAATATTGGTATCTGATGCACTGCAGTGTCTTTTTTTTCCTTCTTTTTTCTCTTTTACAACACACATGAGCTACTTCCATGATTTGTCTGCATCTACAAATATTTGTAGAACCGTGGTCTGTTCGTATCTGTGGAAATTCGTAATTCGAATGTTTGTAAGTCGGGGACTACCTTTACTGAAAATGACAAACAATGTACAACATACTCTATATATATTCTATATATCTATAGATACTCTATATATACATTGCAAAATATACATTACTCTTTTTTTTCCCTAATCTTGTATAGTCCTTATGTCGTCACTTTGTTAACTATTAAATAGGGTTTAGACTGATATCATACATTCATGTTTTACATCAATACCTGTGTGTGATGTTCATTACCACCCCATGATATACCTTGTTAGGGCATGTACAGCACCACTGCTTTTTAAAATCTCTACAGAAATTATACAGTTTCTCTCCTTTGTTAATAATGCTAAATTGTTTGGAGTCCAGTAAGTCTATTACCACACTGAACCGTGATTATGCTGGTGTCATTTGAGATTACTCTGCTCAGTTAAATCCTTTTGACATTGTGATAAGAAGTGTTATGTTGTTTCCCTTTTGTGAATGCGCTGGTGTTTTTGGAAACCACTTGGATAGGAAAAACTCTTTCCACACTGTGAGCAGTGATAGGGCTTCTCTCCGGTATGAACACGCTGGTGTCTTTTGAGATGACTCTTTAAATTAAAACTCTTTCCGCATTGTGAGCAGTCATAAGGTTTCTCTTGCGAGTGAACGGCCTGATGTGATAGGAGAGCACTCTGCTGAGTGAAACTCCTTCCACACTCTGAGCACTGATATGGTTTTTCTCCTGTGTGGATGCGTTGGTGGACAAGGACTGCATCCTTCAGAGTAAAACTCTTTCCACAATGTGAGCAGTGATATGGCTTCTCTCCTGTGTGAATGTGCTGGTGTCGCTGGAGAGCACTCTGTCGGCTAAAACTCTTTCCGCAATCCGAGCACTGATATGGCCGCTCTCCTGTGTGAATGCGCTGGTGGACTAGAAGAGCGCTCAGATGAAAAAAACTCTTAACACACTGTGAACAGTGATATGTCCTCTCTCGTACCTGAATGCACTGGTGCTTTTGGAAAGCTGCTGCATAAGTAAAACCCTTTCCACACTGTGTGCAGTGATACAGCTTCTCTCCTTTGTGAATGCACCGGTGTCGTTGGAGATGACTGTGTTGAGTAAAGCTCTTTCTACACTTTGAGCAGTGATACGGTTTCTCTCCTGTGTGAATAATCTGGTGTTTGTGGAGATTACTCTTTTGATTAAAACTCTTACCACATTGTGAACAGCGATACGGCTTCTCTCCTGTGTGGATCCGCTGATGGACTAGGACAGCACTTGGAAGAGTAAAACTCTTTCCACACTGTGAACACTGATGGGGTTTCTTGCCTGTGTGAATGCGCTGGTGTTTGTGGAGATTAATCCTTTTGCTAAATCTCTTTCCACACTGTGAGCAGCAGTGTGGTTTTTCTCCTGCTTGACTGCAAAGGTGTGTTTTGAGGGCATCCTGATGACCAAAGTTCTTTTCACAGGCTGTGCAGTGGTGAATCTTCCTCTTCCTTATGCATTTGTGAGTGTCAGAACTGAGAATATCAGATGATGATGGCTGACTACTGGAGTCTTTGGAAATGACCTGAATCTCATATTTAATCTCTTGGGGTTCTTGCAGTCTCTCATTCTCCTCACAGTGGCATCTCTGGATGTGTCTGTCTAGGTAAATTTGAGATGAATAGGAAAGAGGACATGTGGGGCAGGAAAAGACTTGCACCTGTGCGTTGTTTATTTCTGGAGAAGAGAAAGAACACACATCAGACATTGAACATGAAATGCCACAAATTTTAAATGTAACAACAGTGTTATAGTGAAAAAGAGTGTTTGAAGTTAAGTAAAAACTGTTGAGCTTCTATATGAAAGTATTCGAAAGACTTATGGCATCTATATATTTTTCACCTTGCCTGTCCCTGCATATCTGTAGACAATTTTTTTTTTTAATTCCAAAAGAGTCCAAAAGAGAGTGAAAATTCACAAGGTTCAGGGCCACCAGACAGGACTTAAATAAATAAATAAATAAAAATGTCAGTTAATCCAACAATTAATCAACCAACTAAATCAATTGCAGAAGGCTCTTAGCCTTCTGCTAAGAGCCTTCTTGCACACATCTACTGAATGGACGCTTCACTCGACTGAAATCATACATTTTCTGAAAATGTTGCTACTGCCCAAGTGACCCGACACACCTTCTTTAATTAAAAGGTGCAGGTTAGTTATTAGTACCTAATGTAATGAAGACTATAGCAGCGGAAGAGCTAATTTCTAAAAGGTTTCATCTTCAGGTTTATATCTTAGGGATCAGATGAAATGGGCCAGCCTTCAATCCCCACATGCATCAGTGAACCTTGGACACACGTGACCCACAGTGGCTGGATTTTCCTTCCTTGTACTACTTTTGGAATGTCCTGACCACACCTCCTACAAGAGCTACGATTTTGGACCTTCTCTGACCCAGCTCTCTAGCTGTTACAATCTGGCTCTTGTAACAGCAGCTCTGTTAGAATTCTGAGAGGCACCTAAAAGTGAACATTTTGTTCCTGAAGTTGATGTGTTGAAAGCAGAAAAGATGGGCAAGCATAAGGATTTGATTGACTCTGACAAAGACCAAATACTCAATATGAGGCATAAGGTTATGGCTGATCGATGTATGGTCAGGCTATACAGGTTAGTTTTGGACAAATGCTGACTGGCGAGGATCCTCCACTATAGAAATATAAATGAATAGAAATGAAATGATGTGCAGCGTGTCTTGATGGAATTTACCATTTGTGGAGCATTTTCTGTTCCAGAGCTGGTTAAATGCAGGACTGAGTTCTTTTGCGTACTTCTCTTCATACCACACCAAGAGCTCCTGTCCTGGGTTAATGGGTCGACAGCAACGGAACAGAATTCCTCCTTGATATTGAAATGCCACAAGGTTCTGTTCATCATCACAAGCACAATTCACAAACCTAAAGGAATGAGTCCCAGGAAAGGTACAAATCAGCATTACAGAATTAAAACAGAATTACAGAGCATGGGGGAGAGCTGTAAAGTCAATAAAACAAACAAGGACATAACATAATCGGGGTATTCCTCACCTCATCCAGTTTGCATGCATTTCTCTTTTGGCATCTATATATTTTTCACCTTGCCTGCCCCTGCAAATCTGTAGACAAATTGCACATTTACATTTTCTCAATCCTCAATCCGCATTAAATGAAAGACATGGGCATGATGGCTCATGCCGCATACTTATTATAATAAAGCTAGATGTAAAAGTATTTATAATACATCATCATTAAAGGTACCTTAAATGTAGCTTTACAGAACATTTGATAAGATTTAAGGTGAATTAAGATTCTGGAATTAATGTTTTAGCAAAACTGTGCTGTTGAATCAAAGTGAAAGAAAAGAAGCTGAAAGAATGCTAGCTGTTCAATAAGGGCAAAACTAATGGCACGCTATAAAAGAACATGTGCTGTTATCAGCACACGGGTTGGATTCTGCTGTCATTAGGGATGCCTGAGTGGCTGGACAGTGAGGTGCTTGGGCCCGATCATTGATGCTTTGCAACTATATTTTATATAGTAGTTTTCAATATAAATGTCTATATGCTTTGCTTTAAAGATGCACTGAGGGGCCTCCGAATGGCGCAGTCGGTAAAAGCGCTCGCCCTATCATCCGGAGATCGCAGATTCGAACTCCGGGTGATGCTGTTTTCCTCTCACAGCCGGAGGCCTCGAGAGAGCTAAATTGGCCGAGCTCTCTCAGCGGGGAGGGATGAGAGGTATTTGAGCTCCCACATTAATTGCACGACTCTACGCCATTCTGCGAGCTCGCGCACGCGGAGGGAGTGAATAGCGCTGGCCTCGAGTGTGTTACGCCGCCCCCAACGGTGCGTGAGCAAGCAGTTCGAAAAGATGTGGTCGGCTGACGTCACGCAGTTCGAAGGAAACTCGTGATAGTCTTCGGCCCTCCCAGCTGAATGGTAGTAAGTAGCCTTAATGTGGGAGCCCCTTAGTGACTGGAGGGAATTGGACACGACTAAGTTGGGGAGAAAATCGGGGAAAAAAGAATTGGACAGACTAAATAAAATTTAAAAAAAAGATGCATTGAGTAAATTAATTACTTTTGGTCTATCCCTGTATAGAGTAAACTACACAAGCACCAGTACGTTACAAACAGTCTGATAGACCTTAAAGTGTATTTAAAGCATCTTCATGCATCATTGGCAAGAAACTGAAATTACCTTAATCAAGTAGTGACATTAAAAAAAAAAAAATCTTTTGATAACTTTACAACAAACTCACCACCCAGGAGTATCCGCTGTTCATGGCTTCCTCTCTGTCTACCAGCTCTCCCTGGTAGGGTCCGAAGTGTGCACCTACTGGAACAGTCTCCCCCGTATTGAACACTCCCAGGCCTGCGTTAGGAATATTGGACTTCTGAATCTCCAGTCCAGGAGGAAGAGTTTGTCTGGCTCGATCGGTGCCACCCATGGGAGCGGGAGTATCAGGGATGAAAAGGGGCGGTCCATGAACCTCACACTTATTGAAGAAGATGGATTTGCAGATCTCACAGTCTAGAAGTAAAAAGAAAATACAATAGGGGGAAAATCATGTCTGTGACGCTTATGTATATCAGACAACATGTACATTGGACTTGTATGAAAGTTTGACTACTAAAGCTTGTCAAAATGGTTAAACTTGTAGAGAGCTGAGGTGTCCATAACGATCTTGCGAGACATAGCAAAAAGTTATCCAAGTATTTTTATTTATTTCCTCCTTTTTTTTAAAAACTAAATTCTTACAACCATCTGTAAATTATTATTTGAACAAATTGAATATCCTTCCTACATGCACATTACTACTACAGGTATTTTGCACTACCTATTATGATATACATTATGCACACAGGGCTACTTGCTCCACCTTGCACACTCACTTTATGCAGGTCTGCACATACTCAGGATGAGTGTGAATACTGTGTATGTTGGTCTGAGAGCTATGAACAGCCGGAATCAAATGCCTTGTGTGTCAACATACTTGGCGACTAAAACCTGATTCTGATTTGTAATTCTAGGCATTTTTTGTTGGGGGCATAGTTAAGAAAAAATTTAATACAAAGTTTAGCCATCTTTGCTTCAGAAGCAAACCCAAATACACCCACACCATACACACTCATTTACTCCTAGTGACAGTTTAAGCATAGGCAAAAGGTTTTTATCTCTGAAGGAACACATTGGACCCAGAGGAAACCCAAATGGACACGGACAAAACTTGCAGGACCCTGGAGCTGTGCTGCCCATCAACCCGTCCACAGATACAGAGATTTAAACACCTGACCATCACGCCCATATGTGCCTGAAGAACATCCTATTTTTGGGGAGAAAGGAAGGACATACTTTCTGTCTCCTAGGGGTGGGCGATATACCGGTAGACACGATTAACCGGTAGAAATTTGTCAACCGGTAGAGATTTTGGTCTATCGTCTTAATTGCGGTTGAGATCACGTGACGTTGC
>JAQMYL010000004.1:21870867-21887326 GCA_030014365.1 Clarias pachynema | reverse complement strand
AGCAGAAGTTTTAGGTTCATCATCAATGTCCTGAGGAGGAAGATTGTTTCTTTTCACTGCACACTGATGATTTGTCATCTTTGGGTTAGATGTACGTATGTGAGAACCAACAGTACAAACTGTGACTTACAGTAATTCAACTGCAATGTGTCTGAAATTACTGTAAACGCTGTAACTAACCACTCAAACTATGCCTGCGACACAAATTAAATGCACTGTGAGCTGCACTTTTGAAAAGCAGCAGAGAAATGGAAATGTACAGAAATTTACATAATTAAAATTTGATAATTAAAATAAGAAGTAAATGCCATGGGACTTCATAAAATTAAGTAAGCTGACTACCTGAAAGTATTAATAGACTAAGTTATCCAAGCTACTTAGAACAACCACGTGCTAGAAGATTCTCACATCATTCTAAATATTCAAATTATTTTATATAGTGATTCTGTTGTTAAAGAATTTAACACTGCGTCTGTCTACAGGTTGCGTAAATGTGGTGTCTCAGATGAAGGCTGTGCTGCTCTGACGTCAGCTCTGAGATCAAACCCCTCACACCTGAGAGACCTAGAGCTAACGTTTAATAATCTAGGAGATTCCGGTTTTAAGTGTATTTCTGCTGTTCTGGAGAATCCTCACTGTAAACTGGAGAATCTTGGGTAAGATGATCTCTCTAAGATTAACTTAAACTGCTGCTTAGGAAGACAAATTATTTAACAGAGAGACTGAAACAGAAGTTTTAGATTAATTATCAATGTTATTTTAAGGGGAATGTGTCGGAAATTACTGTGAGATTTACTTAAACACTGTAACCAAACACAAACTCATCTCAGTCTAGCACCTATAAACAGGGTTACTAAATCTGCATCATAGAAACAGTTTTAAAACCATGAAGTATTTCTCCATGGTGTTGATCATTACTGTAGCATACTGTAGGTGGGTATAAGAGAAGAGATAACAGTGCATGCTCACTACTATGTCTTACTATAGAGAATTCACAGTTACATAAAATGCACTATAGGGAGTTGATGACATCAGGATGGTAAATACTAATTCACATGCATACAGTGGTGCTGGCTGAGGTGCTGGATGCACACCTTCTCCTTGGTCGAGGGAAGAGCTGGCATATGGTAAGAGGTGCTGGCTGTCACAGCACGCTGTCACAGCACCTCCCAAGCTTCAATCTCATACGGTACGATATGATGAAAAGAGAGCATGGCAACTAAAGAGGCAATTCCAACTTGCCATGGGCATAATTAAAATTAATAAAACTTGCATTGAGAATAACCAGCAGGTAATGCAATGGTCTTTAGCCCTTGCCAGGGAAGCATGGTTGTTGACTAAAGTTAAGTGTCATTCTGCCATTTCAGCTCCTCGACATCCCACTTAATGGCAAGGACCTCTCACTCAGTAGCAGTAGATATTTTTGTTCTGCTGGAGCTGAAGTAATCACATACAAGATCGGCTGTTCCTCTGATAAAGGATGGCCCTTTGTCTGGTTTCTGAGGCATCTGAGGTCTACAAGGAAGGGATTGTCGAAATCAGGGTTACAGAAAATGTGGGACTGTTCCTTCCTGAGAAGAGTGGAAAAAAGAAAAGGTGGAGGTGATCTTCAAAGACATGGCAATGGTTCAATCCACCTTTTAAATAAATTTACATGATACAGAACAGCTTTTTTCTTCTTACCCGGCTGTTGCAATCTGTAGTTCAATGCACCTGTCACGTCTTGCATACAGGCGGGCCAGTAGAACTAATGAAAATACAAGGGGAATAACCAGTCCAACCTTGAGACGAACACAGAGCTGTAATTCTTTCAGCTCCAAACTTGACCTTAATGAAGGTTCTAAAAACTTGTCGTGCTCGCGCCTGCAGACTCTGCTCAGTCCTAGGGGGAAGAATGTAAAAACACAGGATTTAGACACACAAACATGGGCTACAAACATGAGGGTCCGCAACAGTGAAGAGACGAAGTGGTACGGGTTCGACTGGAATAAATAGTGAGACACACGGGGTAGACATAGGTGAACTTGATTCGGTGCTAAACGAAATTAATGGGGAACAATACAAATGCAGACACACTAGGGGGAGACAAATCGACGGCTCAGTAATCCGGTGAGCTCCCCAGGGCTGAGGTGGCTCAGGCGTGACAGATCGTCTACCTGGAGCGGAGGACTTTCCCTTCACCGTCTATCGGCGAATTTTTTAAACCGGCGAACTGCTTGGGAGATTTTGGTGTGCGCATTCTCCCATACTTTTCCTGTTTTTTTAAACCACTGATCCACCATGGGGATATCAGTGGGAGTGGCATCCCAGGGACAGAGCGGTGGTTGGTGCCCGAGCACACATTGAAACAATGTTAAGCCGGTCGAGGAGTTAACGCATCCGCTTTTTGATTCTTAGAGCCGGGACGATACGTAATAACAAAGTGGAAGCGCGTGAAAAACAGCGCCCATCGGGCTTGACGAGGGTTTAGTCTTTTCGCTTGTTGGAGGTACTCCAGATTTTGATGATCCGTTAGCACCACAAAGGGGTGTTTAGCTCCCTCCAATCAATGACTCCACTCCTCTAACGCCGCTTTTACTGCTAGAAGTTCGCGATTTCAGATATCATAATTGCGCTCGGCAGGTGTCAGTTTTCGCGAAAAGAAGGCGCAGGGGTAGAGTTTCTCTGGGTGGCCGTGGCGCTGTGACAGCACTGTTCCAAGTCCCACCTCCGTCGCATCGACCTCAACTAGAAAGGGCTTCTCTGGATCAGGTAGTTTTAATATAGGCGCGGAGGTAAAAGCTTGTTTGAGTCGTTGGAATGCCGTGCGCGCTTCCGTCGAAAAGGCGCGTAGTCATTGCGGTTTTCCCTTTAACAACCCAGTGAGCGGTGCTGCCATCGTGCTGAAGCCCTGAATAAAGCGCCGATAGAAGTTGGCGAACCCAAGGAAGCTCTGTAGCGCCTTAACTGACTTGGGTTCCGGCCATTGTGGCACCGCCGTTACCTTGGCTGCGTCCATTTCGACCCCCCCCGTGGTCCTATGCGATAGCCGAGAAATGCGATCTCTCTCTTGTGAAATTCACATTTCTCCACCTTCGCATAGAGCCCATGTTCGCGCAGTCGAAGAAGGGCGGCGGTTACATGACGGACGTGCTCGGCATATGACCGCGAGTATACTAGGATGTCATCTAAGTATACTATAACAAAACGGTTTAACATATGCCGGAACACGTCATTCATGAACCCCTGAAACACCGCAGGTGCGTTTACCAGTCCATAAGCCATCACGTTATATTGGTAATGACTTGATGTCGAGCTAAACGCAGTCTTCCATTCATCGCCCTTGCGAACACGAACGAGGTTATATGCGCTGCGGAGGTCGAGTTTGGAAAAGATGGATGGCCGCGGAGCTGGTCGATAGCGGCCGGTACCAGGGCAGTGGGTGCTTGTATTTTATTGTGATTGTATTGAGCCCTCGATAATCAATACATGGACGTAGGCCCCCGCCCTTTTTCTCGATTAAAAAGAAACCTGCCGATGTGGGTGACGTGGACCTGCTGATGAGTCCCTGACTAAGAGCCTCATTCACGCACTCCTCCATAGCCCGGGTTTCTGCCACGGACAGTGGATAAATGCGTGAGCAAGGCGGTGTTTTCCCCGGCAGGAGCTCAATCGCACAGTCCCACGGACGATGAAGTCGGGGGAAGTCGTGCTGCTGCCTTAATACTAAACACGTCTTTAAATTTATTGTACACTGATGGCACCATGGTGGAAACTTGGGCGCTGGGGCTCTCAATTGTAGTAGTTTGGACCGTCAATGCCGATGGTGTACAGAACTTAGCGCATCTCGGGGCCCAGGATGTGATGCGTGAACCTGCCCAATCAAAATTGGGATTGTGGGAACTGAGCCATGGCAGACCCAGCACGATGGACTGATCCAGCCGAGAAATCACAAAAAAAAAGTTAACCGTAGGGGCATGGAAAGAAGTTCAACAGGCGAGTGTTTTAAGTTTTTGCCATCTAGAGCTTTAATTGTGATCGGGTCTGGAAGCTTCGACACTGGAGCTTGCAGTGAGGAAATGACAGCAGATGAAATGAAATTTCCAGCCGACCCAGAATCTATTAGGGGAAAAACAGAGACAGTGTGATTATTATAAGGCAGTGAGGCACGCAAACAAAAATTGTGATGTGTGCAAGGTGGTGTGTGTGTTGTTACTTGGATCAGTGGGCAGTTGCAAATTTGGTGTGCCCCCCCCCCACAGTACAAACATAACCCCGATGATATTCTTCAACGCCTCTCCTGGGCCGAAAGGCGGGACGTGCCTATGTCCATGGGTTCCGGCGGGTTCCATTCACGCGGCTCGACGGGGGTTTTCTCTTCGTTAAAAGTCGGACCTCCCCTCTACTCCTTTGGAGGGGGGTGCCTTTGTTGGCCGCGGAGGTGCTGGTCCAGCTTAATCGCCAGTTCAACACAGCCATCGAAGGATAATCCCGCATCGCGACATGCTAGCTCTAGTTGGATATCTGGATGTAGTCAGTACCGGAACCTGGCGAGTAGGCTTTTACTGCACCAGCCGCTCTCCGCGGCTAGGATTCTGAATTTCACGGCGTAATCCGCGACCTTTAACTGTCCTTGTTTCAACCTTCAACCTTGTTGTTCCCCCGTCTTTCCATTATCTGGGTGGTCAAATATCGCGCGAAAGGCTTGGATGAACCGCTCGTAGCTGGATGTGATGCTTCCACCTGCACTCCACACGGCTGTAGCCCAGTCCATCGCTGGCCCGGTCAGGTGCTGAATGACGAATCTTATCTGCTTTCTATCCTGCAGGTCGGGAAAGTCCATCAGATAAAGTTCACAGGCCAGGAGGAACTTCTTGCACCCCTCCGGGTCTCCAGCATATCTGGGGCGGCCCGAGGTGGTGAGGGTGCGGAGCGCCGCCGAGGAGAGGAAAGGGGCGTCTGACCTGTGGCGAGGTCCCGGACGCTGTGCGCCAAGTAATTTACAGCTCTCGCCAGGCCATCAATCGGCCCTGTTGCCGTCGGATGTAATCCAGATACGGGGGGTCGTCTTCAGGGAGGGGCGTCCCTGCTGCATTCTGTAGGGTCTGTTCATCTGTCACGTCTTGCATACCGAAGGAACGAATGCAGATGCAGGGTGAATTAATACAACTTAGTTTATTTACTTCAATAATGTTCAAACAAGAGAAACAGAAGAAAACTCAGGTGGATTCCCCAGGCGGGGTTTGCAGGCGGGGTCTGCAGGCGGGACTAACGAAAACACAAGGGGAATAACCAATCCAACCTTGAGACGAACACAGAGCTGTAATTCTTGCAGCTCCGACCTTGACCTTAATGAAGGTTCTCAAAACTTGACGTGCTCGCGCCTTTACTCAAAGCGGCGGCTCAGTAATCCGGTGAGCCAGATCTTACTCCCCAGGGCTGAGGTGGCTAAGGTGTGACAGCACCCACTCAAGTGAAGAGCTCTTCCCACTGGGCCAGGAACCTATAGTTACCAATAGATAGTACGAGCACTCTGTCACCTGTTTGAAATTCTGTGGGCTGTCCTGACCAATCATACTGTGCTGTGCTGAACAGTTTGAATCGAGTCTCTGCCAGTGGTTGGGGTAGATTTCCTTCATTGCTGCTAGTGATGAGGAGACATTTTATTCTTTTCCCAGGTCTTCTTAGGTATAGCCCAGGAGTAAGGGACTTCTCACAGTGAGATGAGGTTTCTCATGCCCAGAGCCTTCCTTCCTTGTTGCAGGAGGGAGTGCAAAACCCTCCCTGTGACTATGAAGGCAGTGAGCTTCTTTAGCTGAAGCCATTGCCAGGTGATCCTATACAGATGATCCAGATGAGCTTGTGACAGAATCTGTATATCAAATCATATGTCCATTTGTGGAACTGAGTGGCCACCAGACAGCTGGAGAGACGATAATAGAACAAAAAGATCATTGTTTGAGGTTGAAGCCCCAGCACTGGCTAGTTAACATTATTAAGCCTGTGAGCAAGGCCTTAAATCTATCTGCAACAGAGGCGCTGTATCCTGGCTGACACTGCACTCTGACCCCAGGTCCCTAAATTAGATATGCAAAACAATAATTTCACTGTGCTGTAAGGTATATGTGACAAATAACTGAATTATTATTATTATTATTATTATTATTGTTGTTGTTGTTGTTGGTAGGAGGTGCTCCAGCGTGGCCTGAACCCCAGGGTCTACTGTATGTCAGATGCTTGCATCCTCAAACAATGTAAAGTGTTGCAATGGGGTGGGCAAGAACACAGGGACAGGGACAGCAGAGTGAAGAGTAAGGTGTGCAAAATGGGATGTGGTGAATCACAGATTAGCTGGTGCAATGGTGCAATCTATGGATCTTTAGTGTTAGCTGTTTGCGGTCAAGGTTGATCAACAGGCTGGGCAGGCTGAGGTTGAAGATGAGAAAATGGAGAAGGGAGGAGTTCCTTTTTTGGGGTTTGTCTAGTTGCAGGAGTCTGCAACAAGATATAAGAAAGAGTAGATCGATAAATCATGCAAACTGGCATTAAGATGTCCTTTAACAGGGTTCCTGATGAAACCAGGCCGGTGAATAATAATTCATTGCCAGTCACCATGAATTGGAAACTTTAAATTTAAAATTTACAAAACCTTGGAGTTAAGGTGCCCAACCCCTCTAATGAAAGCAGCAGAGCAGTCTGAGGCACTAATTACGCATCTTAAACTCTCTTCCTTGGTAGAGCTGTGGGCAGGTATATGGAAATGGGTGCTGGCTGTAGGTCTGTTGTTTTATATATATAACTGATATATCAGCTGATAACCTGAATGTATAAAAAATAAATTTTCTTTACATATTTCAGGTTTCAGAATGTGAAAATGTGATTATGGTTATGTGGTTAAGCATGAGATATCTTGCATATGACTTGGCCACCACATTGTGCCTTGTAATCAAAGCTAAAAGCGATCATTGAAAACTTGGACTGTGTGACTTTTTTCCACACATTGTATAAGACTCAGTATCATTTGATGATTACATTCTTTATCAAGAAAAAAAAAACTGCTGAGGAAGAATGTATCATTGTGTCTCTCTACAGGTTGTGGGGTTGTGGTGTTTCAGATGAAGGCTGTTTTGCTCTGATGTCAGCTTTGAGATCAAACCCTTCACACCTTAGAGAATTGGAGCTGTCCGTTAATAATTTCGGAGACTCAGGAGTGAAGTGTATCGCTGCTGTACTGAAAAATCCTGAATGTAAACTGGAGACATTGTGGTAAGATCATCCCTCTGAGAGTCACATGACCTGCTCTTCAGTAAGACACATTCTCTAATAGTGAGACTATTAGAGACATCAATGTCCTCTGCAGAAAGATTATTTTCACTGCATGCTGATAATTTCTCACAGTCTTTGGGTCAGGTGTGTGTTTTGTGAAGCTGCAGATCAAAACATGACTTGATGTTACTGAAATGTGCTCTAGGGTTTAAAAGCAACAGGTAAATGCAAATGAGAAAAAAAAACATTGTCTTAAAAACATGGTCTTGTGTTCATTCACATTTTATCATAAATAAAAAATGTCTATAAATACTCATGGCTCATGCACTAACACAGAGAAGAAGAACAGGAGCAACAGGTTTTTATGAGAGGAGATCACAGTGCATGCTCACTACTGTATGTGTGAGCAAGGCGGTGTTTTCCCCAGCAGGAGCTCAATCGCGCAGTCCCACGGACGATGAAGTCGGGGGAAGTCGTGCTGCTGCCTTAATACTAAACACGTCTTTAAATTTTTTGTACACTGATGGCACCATGGTGGAAACTGATGTTAATATGGGTTAATATGTAGAAAATTAAGAATTACAGGTTTCATACAACATTGCTTTTTGGGAAGGCATCACCAACTTTTGTGATAATGCTGATCAGTTCTGAAAATTTCTGACAGATATGTTGAGAGTGAAACATAGTTGAGAATGACTTTCTTATTTATGTTATATCTGTCTAACTTCACTATGCAAAAGTTTGAGTTACAAACTTACCTCCGGAATGGATTAACTTTGAACAGTCACCTACTGTATAAGATTTAGGATTATCATTTTTTAAGAAAAAGCAGGTAATATAACTCCAGATAATAAAATAATTGTACAAACACATTTGCTTTAAATGAAAGCTTAAATAATAATAAAAATCTGTTGATTAAGAGTGTGTCATTGTGTCTTTCTACAGGTTGTGGGATTGTGGTGTATCAGATGAAGGCTGTGCTGCTCTGACTTCAGCTATAAGATCAAACCCTTCACACCTGCGAGACCTGAGTTTATCAAATAATAATGTAGGAGATTCAGGAATTAAGTGTTTCTCTGCTGTACTGGAGAATCCTAATTGTAAACTGGAGACACTGAGGTAAGATCACATCATCAGTAAGAAAGTCACATGACCTCTTGCTCAGTAAGGCATGTTCTCTAATACAGTTGCCAGATCTGCATCATAAAAGTCAGCAATTTAACAGTTCTTTACTGAGCTCTTAAATAGGCTTGTGTTATTTCACATTTTGTCATAAACCAAAAATATCTATGAATAGGCTCACTGACAGTAACAAAGCTGAATAACAAGATCAATAAGTGTTTATTTGAAAGGCGATCACGGTGCTTTAATATAGAGAATGTGGAGTTATTTCACTTTTTTAAATGAAAAAAAAAAATACATATTTGGTGGCAACACTGAATGGTTGCCATGATGACTTTTGACACAGATATGTTGAGAGTGACACAAAGTTGGGAGAGGCTTATTATGTTTGTTGGATTTGCTATACAGTGTTTTCTCTCAAGATGAAGAAGGGTAAAACTAATGAAAGGGGATGCTACTGGAATAATTTAAATGTCAGTACCAAGCAGTGGTATTTTGAGGAACGTTTAGAGATCAAGACATCAAACGGTATTACCTGGTAGCTGAAGAGTGGAACTCCTCCTAAATCATTCATGGGAATTTGGCCAAACCTTTCCAGACAATTTATTAGTAAGTTAATTCACTTTTGGACTTTTGGTTTCTTGGAAGATTTTTTTTTACTTACAATTTACAAGAGTTTAAAAACTGCAAGTTAGTGGAAGATCCTAAATAACTTTGCAGTGACCGGGTGCAAGATCTATTTACTCATAAACCAAGGAACTGCGAGAGCAGAAAGGTCGCACTCCACTTTTGCACTAGGCTATTACCGATCAAACCAAACAGAAATGCAAAAATGGCTAATATGTAGTGAAATGTTTGCTTCAGTTCATTTGGAACATTTTAGATTCATAGCCTTTAGTGTGTTTGGACCCTCTTAGGGGTGTGCCAATTAGCCTAATTTGAGTGCCCTTGGATTGTAGGAGGAAACTGGGTTACTCTGAGGAAACCCATTAAGCATGGGAGAACATTCAAGCTCCATTCACATGGGCCCAAAGCTGGAATTGAACCGTGACCTGGAAGTGCAAGGCAACAATGCTAACCACTAGAACCCTGTAGACCCTGTAGAACTCTGTAGAACCTGATGAATCCAATTTGATGACAATTTTTACTCTCCATTAGATTTATAATTTAGGAATATCTATTTAGGTGGCACAGTGGTGTACTGGTTAGCACCGTTGCCTTGCACCACCAACATCTGGGTTCAATTCCTGCCCCTGTATGCATGGAGTTTGTATGTTCTCCTCATGCATGGTGGGTTTCCTCTACGTACTCCAGTTTCCTCCCACAGTCCAAAAACATGCAGATTAGGCTAATTGGCTTTTGGAATTGGCTTTTCCAAATTACCCGCAGTGTGTAAGTTTGTGTATGTGTGTGCCCTGCAATGGATTGGCACCCAGTCCAGGGTGTACCCCTGCCTTGTGCCCTAAGTCCCCTGGGCTAGGCGTCATTATCCCCCGACGACCCTGAATACTAAATAAAGTAGTATAGATGGTGTGAGTGACTGAGAGTGAGAATATTTATTTAATAATAAACTATCAGGGATATTAATTATTTTTAAATGTAATGATTTTATAATTTTATAATTGTATGTAATTTTTTTAGTCATACAGCAATATACAGTACTTTACGTATATACACATCAAGAATCAGTATGATAATTTTTAAAGACATTAATTGGAATAAGATGCGGCACGGTGGTGTAGTGTTTAGCACTGTCGCCTTGCACCTCCAGGGTCCGGGTTCGATTCCCGGCCAGGCTCGATTCCCGGCTCTGGTGCATGGAGTTTGCATGTTCTCCCTGTGCTTGGTGGGTCTCCTCCGGGTACTCCGGTTTCCTCCCACATTCCAAAAACATGTAGGTTAGGCTGATTGGCGTTCCCAATTTACCCGTAGTGTGTGAGTGTGTGTATGTGTGTGTGTGCCCTGTGATGGATTGGCACCCTTTCCAGGGTGTACCCCGCCTCGTGCCCTAAGCCTCCTGGGATAGGCTCCAGATACCCTAGGATAGGCTCTATACCCTGAATACAGGATAATGCGGTATAGACAATGAGTGAGTGAGTAATTGGAATAAACAGGTGAGTCATTCCAAATAAAAAAAAATATTTTACAAATCAGGCTTAATGTCAGTCTTAAATGAATGATGAATATTATGTGTAATCGCTGTGGTGACCCCTGAAAGGGAATAGCCAAAAGACAGAGAAGATTGTGTCTCTCTCCAGGTTGTTTAAGTGTGGTGTCTCAGATGAAGGCTGTGCTGCTCTGGCTTCAGCTCTGAGATCAAACCCCTCACACCTGAGAGAACTGATTCTTTCTCAGAATAATATAGGAGACTCAGGAGTGAAGAGTCTTTGTGCTGTACTGGAGAATCCTCACTGTAAACTGAAGAAACTATGGTAAGACCATATTTTTAAATATTAATGATAAACATTCTAGTCTTTAAAAGTACATGAACCAACATCTACTTCTCCAAAAACTAATTAGACTCTGACCATGTTCTATAAAATAGACACAAAGTCTGGTTACACACAACATGATCTTCACAAGAGTATGAATGCTGATGAAAAAATTAAAACTGATTTTGTTGAGATGTGTAAAGGAAACGGAAAAAATTAGTGAAACATTTTAAAGGACCTGGGCCCGGTTTCCCGATAATGCACAATCTTAGCGCACTAAGAAGACTCTTAAGATATATCTTACATTTGTTTTTCCCCGAACTGTCTTTTTAAGTCGGTGCCTCTTACATCTGACGTTACAAGGCTGTCTAGAGTGAAGGTATTGAATTAGCTGACATTGATTGTTCAGGAATCAATTTTTCACTCCTTTTGTATGACAGCGTTAAGAAAGACAGCACTTTCTATGCAAATTAAACATTACACAAAATTCTTCCAATAACGTTTATTTCTACATGGGTTAACTTATCAATAGCATGCCATAATAGACAAATATATAAATGAAATCACCAAACTGTCGAAAATATTTTCATGTAACCTGTAGTGACGGTGAAACAAACTGGGTATACAATCATAGTTGAATGACAAACAGCTGACAACACTCTTCACCAGCTTCAGAAACAATGTGAAGCATGTCAGTGGTTGGGGTTGTATAGCGCACTTATGGAATGAATAAGATGAGATGACAGAGTAGAGGTTTTAAGCATTACAATCACTCCGAAAAATTAATGGATGTGGGGTTTGAAACTCCCAAGTTAATTTTCTCAGTTAACTAAATCAAATTTCATTATAAAATAAAATGTGTCAAAAGAAAAGTCCATCCAGTCATGGATGATGGCTAATGATCAATGAAACATTTTAAACAAAAAGCAGCAAGCAGCTGGACATCGGACGTAGAGCGTAAGTACGACGCGTTGACCTGGCAAGTGCAGGTCTGAGCATGTCAAGAAGCTCCATAATCTGTTGCCTTGGATAGTTTTTTTTTTTAAATAGCCACCTTAGGCAAATTTGAAAACGACTGAAGTTTTGCCTAAAAAAAAAAATTACATGAACCACACGGCTCCACGGATGGCACCATCCTCCGTTTAGCACAACAATACGCTGTATCGCTGCCGTATCTGTTGCTTTCTGGACGCCACCATGATTACCCATTTATATGATCTTAGTCACTTAAAGCCAAATTGTTTGCCACAATGTTCAATATTAAAAGTGATTGCCAATTTGAATGCATTAGTCACATTATGAAATAGGCTACTTAAAAGTCACTCTATTAGTTCTGATATCAAATACAATTAAATTCTTAAACAGGCCTACAGTATATTCCATCATTAATACGACTTTGATAAAGTGCCATAATGTGCTTGCATACACCACTGATTTATAAAGACTGCTGCACAGTGGCGGCGACTATCGTCTTGAGCTGAAACAACGCTAAGAGTGAGTTAAGGTTGGTCCAGACCAACCTTACGAACGTGTGACTTACCTAAAATATACTTAGAGTACGAACGTTTCGGGAATCGCGCCATAACATTAAGAGAGAGGTTAAGGTACAGCTTATGAACTACTTAGCGATAAGAAGCTTTCGGGAAACCAGGCCCTGATGTTTTACTCAGTCCACAATACATTAAAAACTGTTTACAACCAGAAGAGATTAAGTGCTGTTGCTTGTCTGCTTTAGATTGCTTCAGATTGTTTGAGTGGTTTGGTGTGTGTATTATTGTTTCTCTCTATAGGTTGTGTGGTTGTGGTATCTCAGATGAAGGCTGTGCTGCTCTGACTTCAGCTCTGAAATCAAACCCCTCACACCTGAGAGAACTACATCTGTCAGGAAATGATATAAGAGACTCAGGAAAGAAGCAGCTCTCCGCTTTTAAAAAGGATGACAAACTACAAATTGTGTGGTAAGCAATAACTATCTATTAGTTGTTGGGAAAAAAATATATACATACTGTACATACATACATGCATACATACATACTGTAACAGGTTCAACCCTTTGTGCATGGGTGGCACCACAGACACACGGACACGAAGCAGGGTCTTACGGGAAAAAGTATAATTTTATTAAGAAGAAATGGGGAAGGAAAGTGTTAAAATGAGGGAGGATGGAAAGAAAGGAAAGAAAAATAGTGAAGGTTTGCATATGCAGGTCCGATGACAGTGCCCATCTGGCATGAAGGCACATGGCTGGCGAAAGGCAGTGGCTGGTAGAGTGGCAGGCAGGAACATGTGGAGGTAGTGCTCTATGAAATAAAAACTGTCAAAAATAATCGTCCGTAAAAAAAAGATTTGTGTGTAATTCTTTTTTCTCTGAGTTGGATTCCAAAATCTACGGCCATGACAGTTTACAGATACAGTATGAGATTTTGTGTGTTTGTTACCGTACCACTCTGAAATATACAACTCTGACCCTTTACAGACATGTGTCACGTGTCACTTACTTTAAGCATCGTGTGACTCTTCACGTTGTTTCTTGCTCCCGGACTAAAATCCGTGCTTCGCTTTTTCGTTTCGTTGTCCTCATCATGGAGATCAAAGGGGCGGCTTTCCAGTCTCGCCATGAATGTCTCTACAGCACATAACGTTGCCCCACTTGCTTGCCACTCACTAATACTCCACCACGCAAATTTTTTTGCGTTGTTTCCGGACTCCGGACTAATCTCTGTGCCTGCTTTTATAATGCGGAGAAAGTCCATTAACGTTAATCATCGCCAACCAGCTCGATGCCTACGTAGGGAGCCTACAGAGTGAGCGAGGAGCCATAACAGTGTAGGGTTTCATAATGCTGACCACTGCATTCTTCACCATTATTATGTAGTGTTTCATCTCTGGGTCAGAGGTGAATCGAATCTTTAAGGATTTGGGTTAATTTGATTTAAGTGATTAAAATTGATGACATCATCTATCCGTCCAGTGTTTAGCATGATTTAGTGTATCTCACCAATTTTGTTTATCACATGGCCAACGATGATAATACAAAATCTGTTATTGTTATTTTATAATCTGGTGGTTCGCCTCCAGCGAAGGGAATAACGTCGTTGCTGATTAGTTGGTGCACTGAGGTTGAGATGGAGTCTTTCGGGGAAGCCCTTCAGTTGCTTCTTCTTCTGAGAGTTTCTTCGGTGCAGGACTTTGGAGTTCTGGCACAAAGTCTCGTTGAGAGTTCTTGAATAGTGGATGACCCGGTGGCTTGGTGGTGCAGCGGCGACAGGACGAGGACGAAGAACGCCAGCATATGCAAGTGGTTTGCTTGAAGATTTCTACCATCTTGAAGCCGTTTCTTTGTTCTTTGCTGATGTCATGAAACTTCCCTGTTCAACAGCTTGCTGGTTTGTACCTTTTGAGGTTAGGGTTGGTAAAAGCCATCTGGGTTTCCTCTTTTGACCGGGTCACATTTCCAGCTACTTTCCACCACCGAGAGTGATACCGTTGTCAGCATGGCGCAGTTTTTCTGGAAGGTGACAGATTCACGGCTCCCTTTGAGGTGGCCTGCTAGTCCCTACAACAGGTTGAGGAGCACTCTGTGGCAATACATACAGTACATACATACATAAATACATACATGCATACATACATTTTTATTTGAATTTTTTTTTTTTTTTTTTTACAATACAACAATAAAACTCATGCTCCATTATAACACAGATGATACTACACTAATTATAAATAGGAGATGATGTTTCCCTTAAAGGGGAGATGATTACATGCTGTTGATCATGAAATGCCACAGTCCAGTTTATGCCTATAAAAAAAAATTTTCTTTTATAATCAGGCTGTCATGAACATCTGGTGTTCCTGTGTTTCCGTGCTTGGGAATTGAGAACATGCTTATAAAGACATGAGAAGTGTATGTACATCATACATATTGAATGATAGACTGCATGGACACAGACAAGTGGAGTAACACAAGTCATCAAAACTACCAGTTTGTTATGAAACATATGAAAGATCAGCATTCTTGGAACCAGGGCAAATCCACGATCCGATCTTTAGGGCTCAGTCTCATTAGGAGAAGGTAACATGTATTGTGTCTTGCTACCAATATCTTGCTATTTATAATAATTATTATTTTATTATTTGTACATATTCAAAACATAATTTGATTAACACCAGTATTAGAACTAAATCCATTCCAAATAAGTTGTGTATTTCTGGGAACCATTAAATGTGGGGGAAAAACACACTGCATATGTATAAAATACTTGTAAAATGGTGTATATATATATATGTATATATATTTTTTTAACCGTTGTTGTTCCACTATACCTGTTTTGATTTGTTGGCTGTCTCATCCAGTTCTTCCTGGTTTTGCTGTCTCTCTCCTCTCACTCTCCATTCACTGTTAAAAATTTGCTGGCCAACAAATTATTTCACATTGCTGTTTAGTTGACAAAACGTGTACCTAGTTCAAAATCTTAAGGTGACCCAACTTGTAATTCAAATATAAATCAGCTCAAGTACTATTGGTTGTGGGCTCAATTAATTATATTTCTCTAAGGTTGACTTAGTGCAACTTTTCATCTACCCAAAAAGTACAGTAAGTTGTTTCCCAGTGATGTAGTTTGTTGAAGTGATTGTTGTTTTCTATAAAAAACAGCTTACACCAATAATATTCAGACAAATAAAAAATTATTCTTCCAAAACTAGTCGAAGTTAAAACAGTGATCTACAATAAAATAGGAGAATACGCATTTTATTTTGCTTAAAGGTCAATAAAATACCCGGAGACCACCAGATGATTATCAGTATATTATTGATTTTTTTTAGATAACTTCATAACCATTTTTAAAAACTAGAAAATATTTGACTTTTGAAGAATAATTTTCCCAATGTGTCAGAAAGGAAAAATAAGTCCAATAATAATCGTTTGGATGGCTTCATAGGTGTATGTCCAGTCCTTTTGAAATTTAATGTTAAGAGCACAGACCTGACCAAACATCACTCCTAAAGTTCCTGCATTGCAAGGGTTTTACTTTATCATTCTCAGATGCATTTACAGTACATGTTTTGGAGACTCTGAAGCCAAACTAACACGGATATTTTTATATCCCTTACTTTACTAAGTACTGAAGCTCCGCTACTTCATGGTTTACACTTTAGGGTTTCTTGAACTTGCGGCCGTGTGTGCTGGAGGGAGCAGGACACTGTTGCTGGGCAAAAGTGGGAGAAAAGATACCTATTGTTATAAATGTTTAACTCCTTAGCTCCTGCACAGTGTACCTCATTAGCTAAGCTCACCTTAATAATATCAGGGTATTATTAAGCGCCAGTATAACAATCGGTGGAAACACACTGGAGTCCACGAAACGGCCATCTTCACCTCTTTAGTGCTGTTTGATAGCGTCAGTCTGGCATGGGGGCGTGATTGCACCTCAATGAAGGTAAATTACTGGCTCAACTTGATTTTTTTTATTTATTCAATCTGTGTCTCCAAAGTTTTCAAGAAAAAACAATGTTACCTGTTATCTCAACAAATACTACTGTAAGAAGTTAGGCCAACAATACAGTATTAATTAATTCAACATTTATATATATATATATATATATATATATATATTAGTGGTGGGCATAGATTAATTTTTTTAATCTAGATTAATCTCACT
>JAQMYL010000004.1:21846418-21862867 GCA_030014365.1 Clarias pachynema | reverse complement strand
TCCTGGGATAGGCTCCAGGCCCCCCGTGACCCTGATCAAGGATAAAGCGGTATAGAAGATGAATGAATGAATGAATGAATAAATTAATTGGCAACAGGTCAGTAATATGTGTGTGTACAAAAAGAGAATCTTAGAAAAATTGTCAGAGATTCCCCCCTGCGAAAATTGCATCTCTATATTGACAAACAATTTCAGAATAATGTTTCTCAATGTATAATTTCAAAGACTTTGAATATATCATCATATACAGTACATAATGTCATCAAAAAATTCAAAGAATCTGTAGAACTCTTTGCGTGCAAGAGACAAGGGCTAAGACAAGGGCTAAGGGCTAAAATACCCACACTGAGAGTGTTTGCCGCCCAAATCAAAATGGTGAGTAAAATAAAATGAAAAAAGAGATGTCATGAACAGTTATGTGCTGGATTTAATAACCTACTTTAAACAGGGAGTGTATTTGATTAACGATGAAAGAAGTCCAGCTGAGCATAAACAAGGCATAATACTCAACCTTACTTCTTTCTATTAATAAGTTAGGCAAAGAGTTCTGCCGTACAGAAAGACAGAGAGACATGACCGTGGGCTTCAACCTGAAATACAGATCATGTTATAGCTGATTAGCTTATTTTTAGCATTAACCTTTTAACTATTTCTGCAAACTTTTTACTAACTCTAATTGTGAATAAAATATGGGTTTATGAGATGTGGAAATTATTACTGTCTTTTTTTTTTTTTTTGGAAACGAAAAAAAAAATTGTACAAGGGATATGGAAAATATAAGAGAGAGAGAGAGAGAGAGAGAGAGAGAGAGCTTGTGTATATCTACTTTTAGTGTGGGAACAATAGTTAGTGAGCCTAATCAGAAACAAAAGCTTGAATTTGCTAGGGAGCATAAGAATTGGTCTTATGGGTTCAGGTTGAACTTAGGGCATTTTCTCCTTGTTCTGTTCTGTTCCTGAGTATGATTTCTCCCCCTCCCTAATCCCCCCGCAGTTTTGCGTGCACATTGTACTGTAACATCGGTTCCGATCTCAGGCACACTTGCGTATTTACATAACCGGAAACAGTACTGTAGGTGGTGGTAGAGAAGAAGTTGGTTTCTATACCATCTGAAGAAACGGAGAAAGAAAAAGAAGCCCCCTCACGTCATGAACTTTGTGTACTGCTTGTACACAAAGTTACTGCTTGAGTAACTGTTTCAATCGTAATGTCCGATTATTTGTTTTATTATAATAATTATAATAAAATAAAGGGATTGCACATTTCACCAGTAAGAGCAGAGTGTGAAGGTTTAATTAGCTGAGTAATAGCACAGTTTTGCCTAAAATAGTACAATGCGCACAACATTATGTGTGACATATCAGAGTTCAAAAGAGGAAAAATGTGCATCCTTGGATCCTTTGAGTGTTGTGTGACATCATAATGCTTGGACCATATGTATCCAATGGTTCAAGCATTGTATCCTGAAGGGGGTGCCATGTACCAGGATGATAATGCACCAATTCACACAGCAAGACTGGTGACAGAGTGGTTTGATGAACATGAAAGTGAAGTTGAACATCTCCCATGGCCTGCACAGTCACCAGATCTAAATATTATTGAGCCACTTTGAGGTGTTTTGGAGGAGCAAGTCAGGAAAATTTTTCTTCCACCAGCATCACGTAGTGACCTGGACACTATTCTGCAAGAAGAATGGCTCAAAATCACTCTGGCCACTGTGCAGGACTTGTATCTGTCATTCCCAAAACAAATTGATCCTATATTGGCTACAAAAGGAGGCCCTCCGCCATACTAATAAATGAATGTGTTC
Source organism: Clarias pachynema (assembly GCA_030014365.1). Classification (NCBI taxonomy): domain Eukaryota; kingdom Metazoa; phylum Chordata; class Actinopteri; order Siluriformes; family Clariidae; genus Clarias; species Clarias pachynema. The sequence goes on along the minus strand of JAQMYL010000004.1, from coordinate 21,861,057 downwards.
TAAAACCAGGTGTTTCAGTTTTGTTGCCCAGCCCCTGTATCTATAATGTTGTGCAGTAAACTCCAGGGAAGAGATCAGCATCAGGAGTATTGTACTTAACTCTCCATGAAAATTGATGACTCTATGGACATTCCTCTGAGGTTTAAAGATGAAGACTCGGCACCTCTACAGAGGTAATGTCTCTTCACTGTTAATGTCATTTTAATATGCCATACATCAAAGCAATTCTTACACTCTCACACTCATGAATGTATATGTAATAAATGCTAAGTAACTAGATATGTAAGTTAATTAAAAGTGCAATAAATTACAAAAATGACAAAGTTTTTATTTATTTTTATTTTTCGAAATAAGGAACAGCTACAAAGATCAACCTTAAACTTGTCAGTGAAAAAAAGCCACCTAACAAAGCTAGGATATGTTGAGAAAAAAAACATTTCACTATGCAGTAATGTATGTGTGATGAATAAATGTTTAACTGTGATGTAAATACTGGGACTAGTAATGAATTACATTGCTCTATTAAAAACAAACGCACAACTGATTGCAGTAATGTACTACTTTGTAAAAGTGTATATTACTCGAACACTGCTTGCATTTGTAAAAAATATATCCTCTGGATGGAGGGTAAATATGGTAAATATACATACAGTCTTATGCAAAAGTTTAGGCACTCCTTTATAAATAACAGATTTTGGTGATTTTTTTATTGAAAAGATGTTACCACAGTCTCTCTTGGGAATGGAAAAAATGAACACAACACTGATGCATAGTTACTTCTTATGCCATAAATTGAACAATTAAAAAAAAAAAAAAAAACATTATTATGGCACTGTGCAAATGTTTCACATGAAACATGAGTGATTGTAAATGAACACCTCGTCTCCTTGTGACACCCTGCTATCTCTAACCTCTTACTGCTACTTTTGTCTGAACAAGATGATCTCTTTTTCCCCATTTCTGATAAACAAAAAACGTTCTTCCTAACTTTCATAAAAGCTTATTAAAAAGATAATATTTTATGCTACAAATATTGTATGTAAGCAGCCACTTTCCTCACTCTGACACTTCTTCCAGCACCCGACCTCCACACCGTGTCTTCTGTCATTCCTGTAAAATTCACCTCAGCTTCTTCTTAAAGTCTGCACTTAAATATAAATGTAGAACAAGAGCTAAATGACTCAGTAGTGTTGATTATTTAAAAATCTCCAAAGCCTGTGATTGGATAAGAGCAGTGATGTGATGAGTAAATATCTGCTCATGTTCCTGTTATAACATGATATATATATAACACAGATGTTACTAAGAGTGAAGAAATGTTGAATGATTAATTATAAACAGGAGATGATGTTTCCCTTGAAGGAAAGGTAATTACATGATGTTGATCATGAGGTGCCACAGTTCAGTTTATGGTTATTAATACACATTTCTTTTTATTATTCAGGCTGTGATAAACATCTTTGTGTGATAAAGACTCCAGCGCTCCTCTATTTACATGTTGAGGAATAGATAACTCACAGACATTAGAAGTCTGTACATCGTACACATTAAATCACAGATTGTGTGAACACAGTCATAAAATCTTCCAGAAATCTTCCATGAAAACATCAGCATTATTAGGGTTGCTCCTTGTCCAAACAAATTCATGGACCAAAACTAACTGTTGTACAGTATAATGCATGTTTGATGAGTTGTGTGATTTTGTATTGTGACGTTTTCATTTTCTTACATGCATATTTGTAAGAAAACATAAATGTAAAACACAAATAAAATAACATTGTTTAAGCTCTTGAATAATTTAATCAAATATGTTTTTGAGAAATTATTTATCATTATTTCTGTTTAAAATTACTTGAAGATGTAACAGAAATTTTTTAGCAAAATTGTTTGTAACAGTTCTTCAGTAACATTTTCAATAATAAAAATAAACATTTGTATAACATAATCAATTAAAAAAAAATCACTGGTTAAACATGATTTACCTAGGCTGCTTTTTTAACATAAAAATAGTCACTTTGTCTCATGTTTGTTGGATAAATTTTTTATACTAATGGAATCACTCTCATTAAACCAACATGATTAAAAAACATAAACAGCTATATCATACTGTACGAACCAATGTATTCTGCCTTAAAATCAAGTGTAGCTGTATTAAAATAAAATGTGTGATTTCCTTTAAAGTCAAACTTAGCTACATTCACCTAATGAGATTTTATCCAAAGTAAAATGTTCATTTAATATTTAATTGCCTAAAAGTTTATACTATTTATTCCATTTACCCAATGTAGTGGGATTACCATAACTGATACATCTTCGTTACATATTTTTCCTCATGATTGTATTGCTGCATTATTTTTGTCTACAGTATTGTGGTTACATTATAGCTGTTTGTATCTCTTAAATATTGTTATATATATTAAATATGCTTTCAGAAATTGGCATCCAGCCTTCATGTACGTATGTTTAAATGCCAAATACAGTTATAACTTTCAAAACGATTAAACCTACGTGCACACAATTATGCAATGACCAAAAAACATTTCTTCAGTTTGACCAGAACAGAAAACAAGTACTCAAGTATAGAAAACAACAATAAAACCATTAAATTATAGTGTTATTGGTATAAAGCTACATTAAAGCTTTTCATTGCTTTAATGCAAATATACACCAGTTTTATACAGGCATGTCACAGGCCTTCCTACTGCACATTTAACAGTAGGTAGCATCATCATTAACTTGAGGCAGGTGCAGAATCTGCAGGTCAGTGAAAAGTTGATAACCAAAAGTTAACTGCACTTTCAACCTCAGACCACACCATAAAAGAAAAAAATATATTTATGGTCTTATTCTGCATTATCACCCAAATGAGGATGGTTTCCCTTTTGTGTCTGTTTCCTCTCAAAGGTTCTTCCTGATGTTCATTTCAGAAAGTTTTTTTTATTATCACTATCACCTCCTGCTTGCTCATTAGTTAATAAATGCTTTTCTTCCTTAAAATGCTTTGTGACCATGTACACTGTTCAAACATCTATAAATATTAAATTAAATTTAATCTAAATCTAAATCTTAAATATGGCAAACAAGGTACAATAAAAAAGGTGAAATAGAGAGTGAAGTAACTTAGCAAAGGTTTCAGTACTAAGCCTACTGTATGGTGTACTAACCAAGAGTTCATTAGCAGTTCATCAGTGTTTATTAAGGGATCTTATTTATTTGTTATGGCAGCCTCAATATATAAAATAGAAATTATGACTGATGTAGCGGGCATGCCTCACTGTGTAAAATTCGACAGTGTAATTATCAACTTTTTCTGTCATACTGTGTGTTAATAATATATCTGCCAAAACATTGGAGCAACATGAGGAGCAGCAGTGAGTTGACCGCACACTCACTCTTTACCCTTTAGTAGCTTATAAGTGATTTTTTACATCCACTTGCAGGAATTCAGAAACAGTGTCTTTCTGCAACTTCCACAATACCTTTCAGAATAGTTAGCTAATGACTGATAAATTAGCCTTGGAGTAGGACTGCAACCAGGCCATGAACACAGTAACTAAAGCCTGTATTATTTTCCTTACTTCTAAATGGCATAAGGATAATATAAGATCCTAGAGGTTACCTGCAGATTCTGCACCTGACTCAAGTTAATGATGCTGCTGCCTACTGTTGCATGTACAGTAGGAAGGCCTGTGACATGCCTGTGATGGAGCTTGTGCTAAAACAAGCACCAAACATAATTTATATTTCAGCAGTTGACTAAAGACAAGAACACAGGGAGGCATTTAAGGTTTGGCGGTGGCCCCATCTTGGTATTGTGCTCCATGGAGGGGAATTTTGAGAGTAGTCCAACTCTAAGAAGAAAGAAAATAGAACAGAAGGCCATGATCTATGCACCCAGGACAAGCTACTCACTGGATTCCTTCTTCGTCATTTAATGGTGGCTGTAATCCAGTAGTTTACATTACTGCTAATCTTAGATCTTATTCTCTATCATCTTCCCGGCCTCTTAAAGCCTTTTTTTTTCTGACCAGCCTTCCTTAAAAACGTCTAATGCTCGTGAACTCTTCATCTGCCTAATCTGGCATTCCATACATTATTTCATCTTGACACCTTTCCTCTCCATACCACTCTGCATCTTTATTTGGAGTTCTGTAAGTTGCATTAATGGACTGATGCTCAGCTGTCCTTTTATAGCCAGCTGATGATAGCAAGAGAGTGGATGAAAATTCACTGCCAGCTCTGGTGAGTTAGGATGCCTTTCCACTCTTGTGTGTGTGGCAAAGTTGGTCATGGGCTTTTTGGCTTCGGTTTCCAGTTGGAGCGAGAAGCAAATAAAGAGTAAGAGGTGTTGGCTGTAGGCATGTCATCTCAAAACTCCTCTCAGCTTTGATCTTATCCAGGATGACAAGACGAGAGCATGACATCTGCAATTTGCCATACCGTGCTCCAATCCTGTGCAGAATTGAAAATGAATAGTTCGGCAGTGACGGGAACAAGCAGGTGATGTGAGAGTTCAAGTTTTTGGCCCTTGCCATCCACTGTCGAGGACCAAGATCAGTCATCAGTTTGAAGTGTTATTCGGTGTCCAGCAGTAGTTGGTCCCAGTTTTGCCCACTTTCTTCCACAACTCACTGCAACATTCTCTTGATCATCTGGTTAAAGCGCTCTATCATCCTGTCTTTCAGGATGACATACTGTACAGAGGTGCAGAGCTGCTTGTCCTATTACAGTCAACAGAAATCCATCATTAAACAAAAAAAGTGTTGGTGCTGGTGGATCTATTTAGGTAGATCCACATTGCTAAAGAGAACTTGCTCCCTTTTAATGCTCCTTGAAGACTAGGATGTAATTGTGGCCCCTTGCTGACTTTGACATTGCACTCAAATGCCATGCCAATGATGGTTAGTGGGATGAGCGGCTCAAGGGCCCCGTTCCTACAGTAGGTGTGTCTTTCTGGCATTTGGGCCAAAGTTGACAGAGATTTGAGCCTTGGCCAGTGGAAGCTACATTTGATCTTCTCCAAGGTGATCTTCTTCACACTCAGATGGCTACCAAGGGGATAAGAGTGGGCCAGGTCTGCTTTTGTGTTTTAGATGGGAGTTCTCCTTCTGCTATCTCAGGGTTATCTCATCTTCAGCCTCAGTGTCTTCACTGCCATTCAGGCCTGGGCCAACCATGCTAGATGAGAGCAAGAATGCTTCTTCCAGCAGTGATGACACAGCTTGGAGACTTCTTGGCATCTTTTTTTTCTTCTCCAGCAATCTCAGCCAGTCGCACCCTAAAAAGGGGGGAACACACCTGCTTCAACAGAATGTTTACCCTGTGGGTCTATCCCCATGATGCAGGCAGTGGAAACCACTGTGCATTTGCTGGGGTGACCAAGGCATGAGCTAGTGTGACAGCACTCCCTGTGTCAATGAGGCAGTGGAGTTTCTCCAATTCAGACCCATTGTGTGGGTGCTGGGTTGGCATAATCATCGCTACGGTCATTGGCCCAGAGCCTCCAGACATGAGCAGATTTTGCTGGATCAGGCTCGGTGGCCATTGACTCATCCATCAGGAACTCCTTCAAAGGCTGGTAGTGCACAGCTTCTCACCATGGAGGAGGGATTATGTGTGGAGGGCATCATTTTGACAATCTCTTTTACATGGGTGAGCATGGATAGTGTACATTCCAGTGCTTCTACCATGTCCCGCAGGGAGGTGGGAGCGCTAATACCAAAAGCGAAGGAACCAGTCGAGGACGACTCCATTCAGTGACCTGAAGAGCCATGAGGGTTAGGGTTGCCTTCTTTAGATGTTGGTAGTCTTCAGCTTCCTCACTAGTGAGAGTAAAATATTCACATTGTTGGTTAGCAGTCGTGGCCATCCTTCTTGCGCTGCTGTTCTCTTGGGAGTCTGGAGTTAAAGGTATCTTGCCCCTCTTATTGTTTGTTAGTGATTTTTGAGGCTGATAATTCTAAATGAATGAGATAATTTAAAAGAAGGTAAAAAATAAATCACTGAACAAAAACAAAATTGATTCCAAACTTTAAAACATACATACAAGATACAACTACTACAAATACTATCAGAGCCTTTTGTATTATTTTTAACATAAAATTGTATTAAAAAATTGGCCTAAGACAACATGGGTTAAAAAGTTATGTTTTAGAAACAATAGGTTTCTTCCTACCCCAATGCAGTTCATGCAGGCCACAAAACTCCATAAATGCACAGAAAGCTGTGAGTAAAAAATTTGTGCTTAGGGTGAAGACTGAAAAACTAAAATGGAAGTAATTATCACTTACACTTCTACAGTACGGTGCAAAAGTCTTAATCCACTCCTCAAAGTAGTTTGGAATGTGAACGAAGGCTTTATAGTGACAGGCTGCAAATTGCCTAAAGATACAAATTTAAAAAATCAGTTGTTTATGTTTGCGCAGCAACCTCATTTCCCCTCTCATCTGTTGCAACCATTCAGCATCACCAGTATACTAATCATCTGCCTGGTCATCTGTCATCATCTGCACCTGTTTCTCACTGCTTCATGCGCTAAGTTAGATGTTTTGTTCTTGCATGATTCACAGGTTACTGTGTGACTGAGCACACATGGCTTAAGCACTCATACAAATTATTGATGAATAAATCACTCATATCTAGACTGAAAAAAATGTACCAAATTTTTAATGAATTTTTAAAATGAGTTATACTATATATAGCATGATTATTATTATTATTATTATTATTAAATATGACTACATTTTGATTACTCTCAAATTCTTTATGAAATGTATTGTTTCCTTGAACTATATTAAATACATGTATTATTATTATTATTATTATTATTATTATTATTATTAAAGTATGTTAAAAAGAGATTTCAGCACAATGGATACAGTGATGTTTTTTTTCTCAAAATTAATAATATTATACAAACCTGTGATTCTCTGAGTCTGTGATTCAAAAGTCATAATGATCTACATGTTTTCAGTATTAAGTTTTGTTGATTTTCCTAAAATATTTCAAAACTTTGTAAATTACCTTGTTTCCTGTTAGGAACTTACCAATCATTTTATTAACAGAGTCTCTTTTCTGAAGGAAGCTCAGGTCTTTTGACTCTTTACTCTAACATGAAACAAAGAAAACGAACCAGTTAAAACAGTCCAAACAGATTATCTGTCTCATACCACAGCAGCAGCACACTGCAAAGAAATGCCATATTAGCAAGTGAAATATTCTTCAATCTAGCCAATCCTATTAATTTCATAAAATTAGATTGCAAAAAGGAAAGATTAAGTTATTAAACTTATCCTAGTCAAATGTTACTAAAATGGCAAGGGGAACATTTCTTGTTGTATTGGCAGATAATTTTGCTTTTTACAAGAAGTAAATTCCTAAAAACTAGCAAAATTATCTGCCAACAGAACAAGACAATTTTCTGTTGCAATGGCGTTAACAATATTAACAAAGAAATAAGTTTAATAATCGATTATGTGAGATGTGAATCGAGAATTTAAGCTCCTATTTACAGCTGTTATAACGTAAGTGAAACCAGAAACTAACTGACTGTATGGTGGTTCTCCTCCTCGCCTTCTTTTTGCAGCAGGAGGTTGAAGACTTGATCCGGAGCACTCTGTATCCAAGGCACTGGATCGGTCTTCCTGACCGTGAGCATTTCGAGTCTTTCCTGAGGCCGTGGTCAATGAGTTTGTAAATTCTGTCATGAAATATGTAAGACTATTTGTCAAATCTGTAAGTGAAACCATAATGGCTCGTGCAGAGTCTGTTTTTAACTTTCCCTTACAGTAGGTTAGCCTCTCTTTCTGAGCAGGCAAATGGGAAAACGTTGAAATTGTGCTTCCAAAATAACCAGCTAAATGTTTAGTAAATTCCAGGACAAGGTTGTGGACTATCACAGAAATACATTCAGTGCCACTTTTTGAAGATTCATTCTTTTGAATCGAATTAGAAAACCTCCTTAAACTACTTATCACTCCAATCATATTGGTCAGAAGTGTTGAGATAGCATTTGGAAAGTGTAGATCTTGCAGATGCAACATGGTAGAGTTAGTAGACAGCACACCCTTCAGCTGGTTTATGGCCGAGCTTGTTCTTCGAAACTGATGTTGGATGAAGCCATGGGAGAAAGTTTCATGATCAGGGGAAGATGTCTGACCAACAGCTTCATTTTCTTTGATTGAGACCTCAGTTGTTCCAATGCTTAGGTTTGATTGTCTGGCTTCATTTACAGTAGAGAAAATCTTCTTAATCTGATCTCTCACATTCCTAAACAAACGAAAAGGAGCAAACACATTTTCATAATCTAAAGCACTTTTGTTGCTCAGGCTTAAATAGCCATTTTGACTTTCATTCCCAGACAGGGCCTCTAAACATTCTTCTAAATCTTTTGAAAAAGATTGTGTAATTTCCAAAGCTGCAGATTCCAGATATTTTTTCTGGTTACACGAAACTCCTCTGTGAGGCTCATCTGAAGAGGGGGCCCTCACAGTTTTACTGTTTTTTCTTCCTGTTTTCAATTTTCTGGTAAGCAGATCACACACTAACTGAGCGCAAGTAGACTGGAAATGATCAGAGGACAGATTTTGTTTTTGTGTCTTGTACACTGACAAAATTTTGCAGATAACTTCGTCTGTGCACTTGTCGATAAGAAGTAGTTCCTTTTCACCAAGAGTAGTACTGCTGCATTTCAGAACGTTCATCATGGGTGGATTATCATGTACAGATGAAAGTCTTGATGAAGAAGCTTCACTATTTCCTGACTCTTGGTGCATGCTTTCTACAGATTCTTTATTCAGCTCTTTTTCTGGTAACACTGACTTTTGGACCTCTAAAAGAAATGACTTCACCTCCTTCTCTAAACATGCATAGGTTTCATTGGCAGCTGGAAAATAACTGTTTAGTGAAAAACGGTGTTTGCTTGAATCAAAATTTGTCTGAACAGACTGGGTTTTTAATCTTTTCAAAAACATCTTTGTGATTTTTGAAGCTGTTGGCCACACACGGACTGATGATTTGGTGATTGTCATTTCACCTAAGTGGTCAACAAATGGACCATTGTTTGAGTTTGGTGACCCTGCTGAAATGACTTCTTCCTTTGCCTCGAGGAGGATACTGCTTATATTCAGTACTGCCTTGTTTCTGAGCTGCTCACCGAAAATTCTCTTTTCAATTCTATCAGAAGTCGAACTCTCCTTTGCTTGTGTGCTTGTGGAAGGACATCCAAGACTTTTCCCAACGTATTTCATTGCTTTCATGATGCTACTTGTGAATCGGTTTAATGCTACAGACTTGTCAGGTTTTTTGCCTTTTGGCACTAGGTAAGACATATCTGGACAAATAAGATGTATTAACTCGCTTATTATGGCCTTTGTGTACAAGTCTGTAAGCTCATCAATTAGGAAGCTGTCACTTGATGATTGTTGTGCAGAATCAATTTTTTTCTTCGCACTTTTAGACCTTTTACTTTTAGCTGGAGTTTTTAGAGAGGTAAACTGCATAAATGCTTGTTTCATTGCTTCTATGATTTGGGTCATAACTCCTTCGATGAAGCTGCATAGAGAGTCACATGGGTCCTCTAGTGATCTACATTCAAGAAAGAAAAAAAAACATTCTTGCCCATTATTGAATTGTACAACATTTATGGATGTATAACAATAAAATAGGCAGAAAACAGAATCAAATTCATGCGTCTCCAGTCTCAGTTATCCAGAGTCTAGAGACATGGCCAGTGTGGACTCACTGAGGTCCTTACATATCATGGGAATTTGAGTGAAACCAAAAGCGAACCAAACCGAGACCGTCTAACTGTTTAAAAAAATAGAAAAAATTATACACAATAATACAAAATGATACACTATAATAGGGCAGTTATGTGTCATCATTAAAAAGATGACCTACAAACTACGGGACAACTATGAGACATTGAGACCTTTGTGACTGTTATGTGTTTAATTGATCAGTAACATAACATAACATAATGAGCAAATGATCTCCATGTTAGTGACACATTGGTGACTTATCAAAATCCTCAGACGGAAAGTTGTTAGTCAAATACTTACCCTTGAGACGTAGCAAGGCCCTGTTCAACTTTTTCTTTTAGCTTTATTTCCGCCCGGAGTACCGGCTCTATGCCTACATCATCGATGATTGTTGGCAGTACGCATTCAATAACTTGAGTTGACAAGGTTTTCACCATTGCCGAGCACAGGATGATCATTTCCAATTTGGTGTACTTAAAAGAGAACAAAAAGACAAAGGGTGAGGTCGACTTGTTGTTTTCTTTCTTGGAAGCTATAGATTTTTTTTAACGAATGTAAAATAAACCACGCATTTTAGGATTTGGTATCATTAAAAAAATTTGCTATATAGAACACACACATGCAGTACACATATACAGTTCATATACCGTAGATATATATACATTATACAGTCCTGATTGCCCCTCATTTTTTCATATTCAATTAATTGCAATTATAATTACTGTACCCTGTCCAGGGTGTACCCTGCCTCATGCCCTAAGCCTCCTCGGATAGGCTGCAGGTCACCGCGACCGTGAATTCAGGATAAAACGGTATAGAAGATGAGTGAGTGAGTATAATTACTGTGCCAGGCTCTAAATTTTACAAAAATACAACCTCATGTCCCATCTCGTCTGTTCCAACCACTCAACAGTCAGCATCACCAGTATACTAAGCACAGCCCTGATCATCTCTCATCATCTAGACCTGCTATTCACTGGTTTATGCCTTAATTTAGATTTCTTTATTCATTTATTCATTCTATTATCTATTTATTTAAATGATTCATAGGTCAATGTGTGGCATAGGAAATTGAAAAATCCGCTAACTTGCTCAGGTACAGGGACTGGAAAGCCAAAAAGTTCTTCAGGATGCCTGGCGTACCATTGATTAAGACAAAACATGAAGAAATGAGGGCTGAAGACTTTTGAATAGTATGTTCATTTTGAAAGTTACTGAGCCATGATCAAAAAATTTAGAATTACATTGGAGGAAAGGTCTCTGGTCACAGCACTCCATTCCCTGAAATGATGTAAATTGCAGATTGTTAGTATATGATTTTAATATGCAATATTTTTAAATAACACATTTAAACAGTGTTTAAACAAACATACGTATCGCTGAGATCAAAGATGAGATCTCTGATGTCCTTGAAGATCTTCCCTTTCATTTTAATGTTCAAATGTACTAACAGGTGGTTCCATCATGAACCCTGAAATCAAATCAGTTTATAAAGCCAACTACAAGGCGGTGTGACAAAAATGTATTCCTGATGCTAATTATACAAAAATGCTAAAAAACTGTTTTGTGCATGCGTCAAAGTATCTATCATTGAAAGATGTTGCCTAGTACATTTTCCCTTAAAGTCTTATTTTCATTTCATTTACAGTTTTAAACATGTAAACATTTACATGTAAGTTACACACTGAATTTCCTGCACAACTATAAAGTTAAACTGACAGGGCCCTTATTTTAGTTGGATTTTGTTTTACTTTTATATTTAAAGGTATGGGCTCACTTCCCAAAATGCACCATTCCACAAGGTAGCATATCTCATTACAGTATGTCGCATACTGTATGTTCCTATCTGATTTGCCAGTTTAAAAGTAAATCAATTAAAATATTATTACTTTTACTGCTAGGAAAAGGCTTTACTACTAAGAAAAAATAGATCCTAAACAGAAGATGAGACACAGCCTACCTTGAGGGTCACGGAAAGATTGCAGCACTGAGAACCCATCGTTTATGACATCATAATACAGAATCATAATGATTTGATTAAAGCGCATACATGTTGCCATGGCAACTACTACAATACCCATAATCCTTCTCACAAAAAAGGAGATCATTAATACAGCCCATTTTAATTATTAAAATTAATGAAATAAATCATACATTTAAATTAAATAACAGGAAAAACATTAGGATGAAGATTCTGACTTTAAGGTTACTATTAGAAGGCAGAATGAGACATTAAATCTCACTAAATGTAGGTGGACCTATCTCATTGGTGCCATCTAAAGGAGAAAATAATAATGTGCAATACTTTTTATTTGTATTGAGCTGTGGAATTGTACTAATGAAAAACATCACAACTGGATTAAAAAAATATCTTTCTTTCATGCAAAAAGTATTAAATATGGCAGAAATCTGAGTCTGATACAGAATCTATACAGAATTTATTCAACAAAATTTTTACACAACTGACTACCTGTTAGAGACAAAGACAATATGTTCTTTAAAGGCAGCGCTCATAAGTTCTCAAAAAAATCAGATCCTGAAAATAAGGGCATTGTTTCTGCGCATTCACACACACGACATCCCCTCTGTGCATGCCCAGCTATTTTGTCTAGCACTAACCATACTGTACACCTTACCCTACAAGACTCAGTATCTTTTAGCTTTGCAATGTTAAAGCAAATAAAAAAAATTAACTGCATGTGACTGCATTTATTCCCATTGGTACAAGTGAATATAATACAACAATCTGAACACAGTATTATGTGAAATGCAACAGTGAGCCAAGAGCTGATGAACAAAGAAAATATATGAGGGCTTGAAGAAAAGGCATCTTTTAAAAAGCGTCAAGACGAGGCTGGAGCTCAGTGACTTTGCTTGTCTTTTCCACAGGAAAGCTTGGGAAAATTGGAAGTGTGGTGTTAGAGCGTGTGAAGATTTGTGCATTTGAGTCGCATATTTGTGGTTTGAGTCTCATACTCAATATACCCTAACCAGTGAAGTGAACTTTAAAGCACTTTTTGTAAGTCGCTCTGGATAAGAGCGTCTGCCAAATGCCTAAATGTAAATGTAAATGTAAATGTGAGCGTTGGCAGTTCTGTTTGGAGACCTAATTTTCATGTTTCCGGTCATGTTAAATATGTATGTCTCAGATGGTTAGCTTAAGCGAGTCGATGTATTAGCCAGACATTGTTAAATTGAGATTAATGCTTCCACCTGTTCTTGATAGCCAAAGTTTTCCCATCATCCTCTCTCTCTGACTCACCTCCCAGTTCAGTGTTTTACAGTTATTGCTGAATGAATGCTCTCGCCAATGTCGCATAGAAGTTGATATGTCAGTCCCTGAAGAGAATGATGATTATGAATGTACCTCAGTCAGGATCAGTCAGTAATACTGCAGAAGGCCAGTGTTGTGTTTTTTGTCACTGGTAACCAGTTAATCCAGTAAAAACAACAGTCCTGGAAAAAATCAAGGACAGGTGGTTGACCCTATGTAAAGCTACCATTTTAGCATTTTAGCATTTTAGAGCGCTGTGTATTTAAAGTAAATGCATATTTCTAATTGTTACGTAGGTTCGACATTAATTATTATTTGTTTATTTTTATTCACTATGCCCATTCTCCGATTCTCATCCATGCTCACAAATTTCTGCCCCAAGCATGTCTATAAAACAACGAACAAGAGATGGATCCAAACACTAACAAGCATCCTGTGTCAAACCCCTGGTCTGATCTCTAAGATTTTCATTTTTTCCCCTTGTATCCTGCATTGTTTACATGTCTATGGAGTTTGTTTTGATCCTTTGCAATGTGCCCGTTTCTCTGTGACATCACTACCATCCCTCCCATTTCCTCTTTATTATTCTATTAAGATGATTTCACTCACCTGTTCCCCTCGTTTTTGTTATAATCATTTGTCCTATTTATTCCCTCTTGTCTGTTGTCCTGTGTCAGATTGTTGTTCCATGTCAACAGCCGCTTGCCTGTTTCTTGTCCAGTCTAGTCCGGTATATATAGTTTCCTATTGTTTCTGGAGTATCTCCCGGTTTTGGTTCTTTTTCACCTTTTTCCCCCCTCTCTCTCTGTGTTTTTGTCTCTTTGCATCCAGGCCCAGTCCTGTTTTTTCTTAGTCTACAATCACGTCTCCTAGTCAAGGCCTTGATCCTCTTTGGAGTGGTTTTTGTTTTTTTGGGACATTTGCGCTCATGTGTTTTGCTTAAAGAGAACAATTCAGTTTGTTTCTGTTTTGTTTTTTTGCCTGAATCAAGGCATCTCTTGAACAAATAAAACCTTGAAGGAGACCTGCATTTGTGTCCGTTCTGATTACCTGACATTCTGGACTGGAAGTCAGTTTTACAAATGTTGTAGGTTTATTATTTAATTAATAAACTTCACTTTTTTTTTAAAATCATATTTTACACATCGTCCAGGTTATTTGGACATCCAAGAAATAGTGCACCTTTAAATTATGTGACATTAGTATTACTATGACAATCTGAATAAGAAGAATAAGGCTGTATTGAAGCATTACATATTGTTTAGCAGGTTATAATCTGAAACACTGCAAATTTACAGCCCTGAGTTCAATGTTTAAACCATGAGTTTAACCCTTACGGAAAGAAAATATAATTTCTCTATATTAACTGTCAATATATAGAATTATTTAGTGTTTTGATATTAATATATTTACAATATCCGAAATAATATATTAATTATTTGTATATTGTATTAATATATTACAATATATTGAAAAATACATAAGGAATTGCCGCTTTTCATATATTGAGAAATATATTTAAATATATTAATGTATGTAATTTTATATTTAACAATATACTTCATAATATATTGAATTTGATTAAATATATCTATTTCTTTATA
>JAQMYL010000004.1:21823962-21836025 GCA_030014365.1 Clarias pachynema | reverse complement strand
ATATTATATTATATTATATTATATTATATTATATTATATTATATTATATTATATTATATTATATTATGTTATATTATGTTATATTATATTGTATTGTATGATATTGTATTGTATTATATTGTAGTGTAGTGTAGTGTAGTGACTGTTTTATTGTAGTATAATGTACTGTATATTATACCGTGTAATGCTCTAGTGTAGTGTAATAGTTATATTGTAGTGTATTGTTCTATTGTAGTGTGGTATAGTGAAGTTATATTATAGTGTAGTGTTGTATAGTATAGTGTAATTATGTTATTATTTAGTGTAGTTATATTATATTATATTGTGGTGTAGTGTAGTGGCTGTTCTATTGTACAGTAGTATAATGTATCTATCTTATACCGTAGTGTAATGCTCTAGTGTAGTGTAATGGTAATATTATAGTGTAGTGTAGTATGTAGTAGAGTAGTAGAGCTACATTTGACTGTATCTGTGGTGCTATATTTTAGAACGGCGCGCTGAGGTAACTGTTGACACGCGCCATTCACAACGCCGAATAGCAGAATGAGGGAGCGGGTGGGCGTGGTTGCCTGGCAGCGGCGGTGACGCGGGGGCGTGGTCTGCTGCCTGTGGCGGTGCTATGGCGGGTCGGGGTTAGTTAACCGCACCGCGGAAGTGTGGAGCTGCGGTGGTGTTAGCGGCGGGGTTCACCATTGTGTGTCTACACACTCGGACTGCTGGGAGAGAGAGAGCTACACCCTGTTTTATCCAGTGCAGATTAAACGGAATCGCTGTGAACTCACCGGGGTTTTTTTCCCCCATGAGCTGAAAGGATCGAGGTGGGCGCGCCCGAGAGAGAGAGAGAGAGGGAGAGAGGGAGAGAGAGATGCGAGGCTACTTGTCGCTCTTCTCCTCCGTGGATGTTCATTGTGTTTAAAAAAAAAAAAAAAAAAGATGCACTTGGATGAATTTGATACGGAGATGCTCAGGTGCATGGACTGATGTGATGCTGCATTCTGCATCTGTTTAGATGTGTCTGGAATTTTCACTGTTTGTTTATTTTTTTGATGAAGAAAAGCATCTCATATTCCAAACAAACAAACAAAAAAAAATTACAATGCTGAGCGGACCGAGCAGTGCATCTGGACAATCTTGTCATGTGTTGATTTAAAAGCCATCAGCACCAGAAAGTGACACTGACGATGCAGGTTTGTTTTATAAAATCTCTATTTTTCCTTGCATCCCTCGTGGCTCTGGCACACGGGGATGATGTGCACGCCGAGGCATCCGGCACCGTGCGGTATCCCAGGAGACGAGCCACAGGTCCGGATCACCGGACCCCCATACAGGATCCCAAGGTGCCATTATTTCTGAGCAAGGGGAACGGTACACATTTTAGACGAGGATGCAACACTAAAAAGTCTAGGTGTTACTTTGTGTCGCACGCCCATGGCGACAGGGCGGTGCACGGTCCGTACAAGATATGGAGGAGGTTCAGTGAAAACGAGAGGATCCACAGGCACAGAAGGGGCGCAAAGGAACACCACAAGAAACTGGCATGGGAATCAAAGAAAAGAGCAGCTGGGGGTAATAAGATGTCTGCGAACGCCCTCGCTTCATCTCTAACATGGTGGGAACCCATGCCCAAGCCGTTGCCCCTCGCCTCTACAGATTTCCCTTTCGATATAACCAAGCACGTGGAGTTTTACACCCGGCGGATTGCCCCGGATAACCCGTGGGACGCCACACCTATGACCCCTCCGTACCCTGAGGATGAGGAGAACGAGTATTTCCCCAACCCTTTCTATCCGGTTACGAGTGAGACCTACACAGCCTACGCCATCACGTGTTTCTCGGTGCTCATTTTCGTCATAGGAATCGTCGGAAATGTTGCGGTCATGTGCATTGTGTGCCATAACTATTACATGAGGAGCATCTCCAACGCCCTCCTGGCCAACCTGGCTGTTTGGGATCTGGCTGTGTTGTTAATCTGCATGCCCCTTGTGGTGTTCTACGAGCTGACTAAAACCTATCTACTCGGCCACTTCACCTGTAAAGTTATCCCTTATATTGAGGTAATTGAGCATGACAAACCGTAATACGGTGATTCATTCCCTCGTTTGTTCAAATGCTTATTCATCATGTTAAAAAGTAATAGAACAGTGAATGTGCAATGCAAAATGAGAATATCCAGGTCTGAGCTTGAGAAAAACTGATCTAGATTACAGTATATACAAAACTATACTCCTGTAGCAACCCATTCACTAAACAAATAGATCATCCTTGTATATGTATTTGTTTATTACAATTATCAGATATTCCATTATTCCAGCACTACATTAAAAAAAAAAAATCACTGCAGTATTCACAGAGGAAAAAGAGCATCTACTGTACAGTATGTCTAGCGTCTGGTCATATCCTCATGTAGACACACACCCAGACACTACAAAAATCTGGGTTGTGTGGATCTTTTATGACCTTGACATACAATACAGTAGACCTTCCAAAATGACCAGTCTAATTTGAACAGAGGGTCAGTTTTAATTAATTATCTTATTTTCCTCATTGTGAGACATATTCATGGCTGTTGTGTCCGTTTCACGCTTTGTGCAAACTGGAACAGGTTTTCTTCCTTCAACTCTGCCCTGTTTTCCTGATACCTGTTACCCAGTTTTCTGTGAGTCCTAGACATGCCTTTTGGCACACCCATATGACTTTCGTTCCCTCTTCAAGCCACTCTTGCACAAAGCCAACATTTTCCTTCCAGACAGCTTCTCTTCCTCAAGAGGTACACTTGGTTACTCTCTGACTAACACTGTCTTTCCTCGGTTGCTAAGTTTTACTGTAGAATTTTAATTAGACATGTTCTTTAACAAACTCTGGGTCTTCCAGGAACGTGTGTAATTATGCTGACATCACATGAGACTTAATTACACACAGGTGCACTCTATTCAAGTAATTATCTCACGTCTGATGGCAGCTTGTCACACCAGAACTAATGGAGGGGTTTGACAGAAATGAGAAGAAATATTTGTAGAGTCACAACTTTTTTTTTCTTCCATCTTTCTGGTCCATCTTATATCGACATCACATTTCTTACCCAAGCACTGCGCTAAATCTTTCCTCAGCTTGGTAGTACTGTGTGTTTGTTGAACATGATAAGTTTTGGAACCCTCCTGTGTCTGAAATAAGAAGAAAAATCTTAGGAAAAAATAATGGCTTAGTGGTTAGCGCTATGGCTCCAGGGTGCAGGTTCGATTCCCATCTCAGGTCTGTGTCCATGGAGTTTGCATGTTCTCCCTGTGCTTGGTGGGTTTTCTCCAGGTACTCGAGTTTCCTTACACAGTTCAAAGACATGCACATTAGGATAATTGGTGGCCCCAAATTGAGTGTGTGTATGTACAGTAAGTGTGCTCTGCGACAGATTGCCACCCCGACCCCACCTTGTGCCCTAATTCTCCCAGGATAGGCTCCAGCCCCCCTGCAGTTTATCCAGATTGATAAAAATACTATTCAACATAAAATAACATAATATTGTGAAAAAGGACTATTCTATATAGATTCAGTACATGTACAGTGAAAGAAGTCTTTTTTTGTTTACGTTTTGTTGATTATAGCTTGTAGCTCATGAAAAATATATAAATGTCCAGGATCTGAAAAGTATATTTTTTTATCACAAAAATCCTTTATCACAAATTAATACATCAAAGTGGCATGGCAAAGTGGCGACATATTCATGGCTGTTGGCACTGCTGAGGTGTTATTAAAGACCAGTTTGCTTTGAAGGCAGCCTTTAGCTCATCTGTATTGGTGGGTCGAGTGTTTCTGATCTTCCTCTTGTCAATAGCCCAGAGATTTTCTATGGGGTTCAGGACAGTAGAGTTGTTGGCCAATCAAGCACAGTAATATCATGGTCAGGAAACCAGTAAGGGGTAGTTTTGGCACTGTGGGCAAGCGCTAAGTCTTGCTGTCAAAGGATATCAACATCTCCATAAAGCTTGTTAACAGATGGAAGCATGAAGTGCGCTAAAATCTCCTGGTAGTTGGTTGTGTTGACTTTGGATCTGGTATGATATAATAACATGATGCCATGTCTCCCCAAATTATCACTGACAGTGGAAACGTCCCACTGGACTTCAAGCGACTTGAATTCTGTACTGTACCTCTCCACTCTTCCTCCAGACATTAATTTCCAAATGAAATGCAAAATTTACTTTCATCTCATAAAAAGATCAGTTCTTTTTCTCCCTAGACAAGGTAAGATGCTTCTGATGTTGTCTCTGGTTCAGGAGTGGCTTAATACTAGGAATGAAGCTTATTTTCTGTAGACGTCAGTAAGTGATGACTCTTGATGCACTGACTTCAGCCTCAGTCCATTCCTTGTGACGCTCTCCTAAGCCTTCGGATTGGCTTTGCTTGACATTCTTTTTAAGGTTGCGGTCATCACTGTTGCCTCTGCT
This sequence comes from Clarias pachynema, assembly GCA_030014365.1. Classification (NCBI taxonomy): domain Eukaryota; kingdom Metazoa; phylum Chordata; class Actinopteri; order Siluriformes; family Clariidae; genus Clarias; species Clarias pachynema. The sequence goes on along the minus strand of JAQMYL010000004.1, from coordinate 21,831,586 downwards.
ACTTTTCTTACCACGTTTTTCCCTTCCAGTCAACTTTGCATGACTCAGAATAGCAAGTTCTTTCAGTGATGACACTCTGTGATGACATTCAGTGATGACATTCCTTGCGGAGGTTGTTGATGATCAGTCAGTAGACGTCCCATGATTGGGGTTGGGTGTACTAAACTAGAATGAGCATACATGGCATTTATACTGTTTGAATAGTAATTTATTCAAACTCAGTTTGAGATACAGTACTACCAAGCTGAGGAAAGATTTAGCCCAGCGCTTGGGTAAGAAGGGCAATTGTAAGAGAACTATTTAAAAATCCAGCTATAGAATTGAAGTGGTTGTGGCGTAATCAGACCTAAATTGATCTAGGGTTGAACCCCAGTCCACCCTGGCAGGCATGTGCATTTAGGTGAAAATATATGTTCTAACAAAATGACTAGAAAATTGCTGTCAATTTTATTTTAGAGAAAATTTCGATTGATTTGTGGAAGTAAATGCCTAAATCAGAATGAGAATAGTTCACAGAGACAAATCCAAGACATGTCAAATCTTTAATTGCTGATTAATAACATCTAAATACTTTATTCCTGCTCTGAATTCCAAAATTAAGGCCTTTCTTAGGCATTTATTTAGAGGAAAAAGAAAAATAATCATTTGCCATTGAATATTTTCCAAAGGCACTGTATAATGGGTTTGTATGTGAACAAATTTTTAAAGTAAAAGTCACAGTTAAACTCTGAAGTGAAAAAAATTCCATCATGATATTTGTGTATCACCATATTGCCCAGCTCTACACTCATGTCTGCACAAAATAAATCTTCCCTAATGAAGACAGCTTGAGCTGTTGTAAGCATTTTTCTTCAGATGTGCATCTTGTACGGTGCAATCCAGTTTCTGCCAGGGAAAAACAATTTGGTTCAAACTGTGAGTAAGACTTGAAATCACATGTATTAGTTTGCATTATGAGAAATCCCATCGCCGCTAAGGCACATGAGACGCTGTATCAGTAAACTCTGCCTATTTGTCAGCTAACACTCAGACGTGGAACGGCCTACTGCCTCGTTTAATTCAGCTCATGAAAGCTTGCAGAAAAATAATGCTGAAACTGCCCTATGGCATATAAGCATCCATAAATATTTAAATATTGACAACGTCTGTTTGTTTAACCACAGTATATTGGAGTTAAAATTAGATAATGTCACTTTGTTCAAAATGTAGGCTTTAACTTTTGGGTATTTACATACAAATTAGGTGAATGATGTAGGACTTATAGCACTATCTGCCGCTATACTTATTGATGGGCCAGCAATAATTGGACAAACTGACATAATGATAGAATAAGTTGCTATTTTAAATTCTTGGCTGCAGTAAATGACTGTCTGAAGTCTGTAAGGCATAGACATGACCAGACTCTGGGTTTCTTCCAATGTGATGCTGTGCCAGGCCTTTACTGCAGATCCTGTTTCCCCCAGCAAGTGAAATGCACCTCAATTGGATGCGGGTCGGGTGACTGGATACAGTGTTGCCAGATTTTGTCACTAAACCTTTTAGACTTTTTAATGATATTGATTAAAAAACAACCCAACAAAAAAATCAAGCGTCTTTTTGAGCAGATGTTAATCCTGTTAGTGTTGAACATTTATTCCCCCAAAAACCACCAGTGTTTCCTAAAACAAATCTGTAAACACCCCTATTTCCCAGCGACCAATCATTGATCACCACGGTTCCCCAACAACAAGTAACCATTGGTTTCGGTTACCCAATCCCAGTTTGTCCCACTATACTTTGTTTTTACAACGTATAATTTGAAAAAGTATTTAAAATGAATTTTTACACATGACATCATCTAATGATTTTGAGGCTTCGTAGTTACAGTTACAGTTGAAAATCTTTGAATTTTACTGAACTCTTCTAAAAGTAGAGGAGCCAATTAAACCAATGAGACAAAGCCTATTCTAGTTGGCCGCTTATTCATTGAGGAACAATGATCCAATAAATCTGTCTGTAGCACAAGTACATGTATGTGAACCATGCAGCTTACCAATTATTTCAAAGGTGAAATCTGAGCCAGTGTTTTCATTCAATGGGATGAAATTCAAGCTAAGGCCCTGTTTTAGCTGAAAAACAGGACTCTGTGAAAGTTTGATCGTCACAGCATGTGTTTGTGTGTATCATGGCTTGAACAAAGAATGTTTTGTGGACAAATGAAAAGAGAAGAAAAGAAAAGAAAAGAAAAGAAAAGAAAGGAAAACTCAGCATTCCAGCATAAGAACCTTACCCCGTCTGTGAACCATGGTGGTGGTTTCATAGTTTCATAGTGTTGGCCTGTTTTGCCGCATCTGGGCCAGGACGTCTTCCTGTCATTGATAGAACTATGAATTATGAATTATATCAACAAATTCCTAATGAAAATATCCAGACATCTGTGTGCACTGAATCTCAGGAGAAAATCTGTCATGCAGCAAGACAACCTCCCTAAACACACAAGACATTTCACCAAAGAACGAGTAAGGAAGAATAGGAAGAATAAACCGGAATAAAATGGTTTGAAATATTCACGTCAAAGTTTCTAACCCGAGCAAGTGAGCAGCTCATGTGAAGAAACGCACCAGTGTCCAAGAGTTGAGGCTGTTCTATACTGAGATCTGGGCTAAAAATGCGGACTCCGAGCCTGATCAATAGTCACTGTTAACATTTAGTTGGAGTTTTTGCTCACACTAGATACTGTGTCACACACAGATGTGTTTTTAAATTATTTTCCTCAATAAATAGCGATGTATGATATTTTTGTCCTATTTATTTAATTCCTTCCATCTAGTAACCTCTAGTCCCAGTAGGGATCATGGAGGCCAGTGGTGACCATTGTACTGTATATATTTATTCCCATTTGTACGACCGTGGTACGGTAGGACTTCTGATTTGGGAACGCCAATTAGCCTAATCTGCATGTGTTTGGATTGTCTGAGGAAACTAGAGTACGTGGTGCAAACCCACCAAGCATGGGGGGGAAACTCCATGCACACGGACCCTGAGGTGGGAATCGAACCCAGACCCTGGAAGTGCAAGACGACAATGCTAACCACTAATCCAGTGTTCTGCCATTTGTTTAATTAGGTTCTCTGTATCTACTTTTAGGCCTCACATAAACATTTCATGATGTTTTACATGACATTTCTGAAAAAATACTGTGTAGAGGTTTCAAGCACCACTGTATGCTTTTTGTTATTTTACTTGCCCCCATAAATGAAGTCTATTAATCTGTATAATTAGCTCACAGTTCAAACAACGGAATGGTTATTATAGTAAACAAAATGATCGGTTTTAATGAATAGAGTAAATAAGAGATCCTGTTAAAAGCAGTAGCCCTAGTTTATGTCCCTGCTGAAGCTGACAGAACTGCTGATGTGGGTCAGGCGGTCAGGCAGAATGTGTGTTTGACATTCCTGCTCTAGATGTGGCACCGTTCAAGGCCAGGCATGTCTGCATACCAAATAAGAAGCACAGATGATCCGTTCTAATAGCTGGCCAAAGTGACTCTGATAACTAATGAGAACATCCACTTTTGTCTCTAAATCACTCATCCTTCCTTCATAAATTTATTCTTAAGGCAATCATCATTTCTGAAATCCTCGGTGGGAGGTTAATGTCTAACTGAGTATTAATGTAAACATGTTCAGAGTGGTGTCACTGAATCTAATGATGTCACTTTGTCACATTTGCTGCTGTCTAGATTCTAGAATGTTTGCATCTAAAGATTTATTCCCGCATCATTCTGAGTGTGGACTTCCACAGCGGAGCCCCTGTTTCAGGAAAATTTATGTGCTTCACATAAAACGCCATACCCATTATGGCTTTTGTTTGAAACCCATTCGCCATGGCTTCCTGTACTCCCTCAGTGTAACCCCATTCATCAGTAGAGAAGAGTTATTGCCACACACGCCTACACCAAACTGCCCCATCCATCCCCCACAAGAACCATGTGCGAAAGCGCAACTGAAGGCAGATTAATAACTGCTGCTGTCATTGGACTAAGAGCTCTTAATCAGGAGTTTAATGGACCATAATTAAAGCCGGTAGCACTCAGTGGCACGTCATCTGCTGCTAGGAAACCTGAACGGCCCAATGTCACACTGAGTGATTGATTTTGATTGAGGTGCTTTCGCACCTGACTCTGAATAACAGAGTCATACTTTGGCTTTGAGACTAATTGCTTTGATTTGATTTTATACTTTATATATTCATCTGAAAAAACTGACTGCGTTATTGCACAAGCTAGAGCAGTGAATCCAGAGTACACTGTAAATTTTATGAGATTTTTGAGCATTTGAGCATTAGTGATTCCGTATAACTAACTGTTACTGCAACGACGTTTTCATTGTTTAGAATTCATGTCTCACATACCTGTACAAAGCAATATTTTTATTTTTTTTTTAACTGCCAATTTTCAGTTTCACACTCCAGGCCAGTAGGTGGTAGTATCACACCAGCCACTCATGAACCTTAAAAGAAGTAGAAGTGATACTCTTAAAAAATGCGAGTATTTGCGGAAATTATTTTTTACTGCAAATCTTTTAAAGAATTTATCAACTTCTGAGCATTTAATATTTGACAATTAACAGAAATATGAGGGGCGTTCAAGTCAAACTGGGACTTTTGATTTCACAGAATAACAGAGCACATGCATGAAAGTATAAAACTCCCTTTATTTCTCTATATGATCTCCTGCTACACGAATGCACTTATCACAGAGTTTCACTAGTGCTTGGATATCATCAAGGTAGAAAGTTTTCTCAATACCCTGGAGCCATGATCCAACATGCACAGTAACACTGGCCTCCCAGGAACTCCTTTAATGACCCGAACATGTGGAAATGACTTGGAGTGAGGTCAGGACTGTATGGTAGATGTGACAATAACACCCAGCTGAGTTCCTGTAACTGTATGAGGTGTTGGTGAATGATTTTGTATACAGTTACCTTAGCCAGATGCGTCACTTCAGCAAGCTGGCGACGAGTCATCCGTCGATTTTCAAGGATCAGATGCTTCACTCTCTGAATGTTCACATATACGACGGCAATGGACTCCGAGTTACCTTGGGCTGGGGTCGTTATTCATTGACGTACAGGTTTCTTTAAAACATTTGTACCTTTCAAATGTTTTATTGTAACCTAATAGTCTCAGTATTACCATACTGTACTTGGTGTCTTCTGTAAATGTGACTCGCTTTTCACCTTCATTCAGGGGAAAGTCCTGATTTGACTTGAACTTGAACTGACTTGTAATTTAACAAGCTTAGAACAATTCTGAATTGGAAACTGACCCAGCCATGCAATTAAAAGCATTGAAACCAACAAAACCAATTAAAACCAACAAAAGATGAATTAAATGGCACAGCTCTGATCTTCACTGCTAGGCTAATTGGTAAAAGCAATATTACAGTGTAACAGCGGACATGGAAATGTCATGAATGTCATGTACTTTCCTCCACCGTATTGTCTCCTGTTTCATTCCCGAGTTTCATTAGCAGACCACAATATGCAAATGTTTAAAGCATCCCTTACAGTTGCAGGATTTGTGGGACATTTTCCCTTCTTCTCTAAAAACAAATGCTCGTGCAAGTTGACCTAATTACGGCATTGCTCTAGTGTACGAAATTGTATCACAAGCGGTCACTGGGGACTCATTCAAAACGCCTGATCTAAGCTCGGCTGTCCACTAGTGATCGCATCACTCGAGACAGATGTTAATGCAACTCGTGTACAGGGCCAGAGAGAATACACTGTCCCTTTGACCTTACAGTTGGATTTCCAACAGCTCGCATAAACAAAATCCTTACTTTCCAGCCTGTAGTACACGAAATGTCTGGTGTGCTTCATTTAACTGCGATGTTTATAGGCATCTAGGGACAAAGACTATTAACTACAGCTATTGAAGTTGAAGCGATTTATGTTTCGTTCGGTGTTTAGTAATGCATAAATCTAACATTTTATTGAGTATACAGAGAAATCAATGAGGGTGCTTTGGTCTTTTTTTAGTTCAAGAGCAATAGTCTGGAATTTAGTGGTTATTTGGGCCCGTATACTGTACATCTATGGATAAGGATAGGAAGCAGATTATACCTGGCCACATTTAAATGCTTGATATCGTGCACACAGTACTAGTGTTACTCACACAGACAGCAGCTTGTCTCTTTTCAGTAATAAAGCTTGCTCTTATTGAATGTTGCCAGTCAGTAAACCACAGGCGGTTCGAGCGCTAATGGAGCACCAGTCTAAACTAATTAATTAATGCCATTACTGGATCTTAATGGATGTTATGATTCATAATGGCTTGTGGACATTTTGTTCTTTTTTTTGTATCAGGAAGCCTTGACGTATCCAGATTGGCATGGGCTTTTAAGGCGAAACAAAACAAGAATATGTTCATGTTAATGCATCTGTGTGTCTCGTTTTTTTTTTTGTTGTTTTTTCAGTTTTCATGCACGAAATACCGGTTAGGGTAGTACAGTATGTCGCAAAGCTTAGATACAGAGCTGGAATTAAGTGTTTATTTTTGATTAATAATAGTACTGTATATACAGCACAAAATAATTTAAAGGCACACTTGGTCCTGGATTGACTTGAATGCCAATCAAATGTATGGTTCAAGTCAAACCAACAGTTTTTTTTTCTTTTAAAAGTGTTTCTTGTAAAAAAAAATTTTTTTATCAGCATTTATATATAGGTGACATTTCTAGTTAGTTTTAGAAACTCTCAGGACATGTGTGTGTGAAGCGTAGAGTAGCACAGACACTGAAAAGAATTTTCTGAATGTTCAGCAGACCTGTTGACACACGAACACCACATGGGAAATGTTCCCAGGCACTGAGCGAGGTTCACGTGTCAATCAAACAGAATTTAGCCTGCAGATAAGGTGCCTTGGCAGAAAATGCGTTTTTAGCATGTACAATGCAGCACGTGGTCTTGTAACCTGACTTTTGGCAAAATGTTGACGCGTTCTAATGCAAATCCTGAATGCTGGCCTTTGTTGCAGACCAGCGTTTCACCCTGCAAATTAGAAATGGCAGGAATTTCACTAAACAAATCAGAACAAGGCGTTTAAACACATGTGCATGAGAATTACACACATTGTTCATGTGACACATGGATGTAATTGTCCATATTACACAAACATTGTACAGTGTAAATTAAATGTTTACTTACATCAAGATAGATTATAAAAAGGAGATAAAATCAATTCAATTTTTTATAGCAATGCTTTAGTTTGGCAATTCATGTATCACCAGAGTGACTGATGTTTAAGAATGTATTTTTGACAAGGTGACCATGCAATTTCCAAATCCACTGTCATTATTTAATAATTATAATATAATAATCAATTAATCCTAATTTAATCATATCCAATTCCTCCCCCATCACTAGGGGGCTCCCACATTAAGACTACTACTACCACCAGTCAGTCAGTTCCGAAAACGATCACATGTTAGTGCCTCCCATTCTACCCTGCTGAGGGAGCTCACTTGGGTCATGGCTGCGAGAAGCTACAGCATCGCCCGGGAATTGAACCAGCGAGTGAGAAGGCCTGGCTCACAATCTCCAGCACCTTTGTGATGATCTGGAATGGAGATTGTGTG
>JAQMYL010000004.1:21803682-21815551 GCA_030014365.1 Clarias pachynema | reverse complement strand
GCCCCCCCCCCCCCCCGCCCCCATATTCAAAAACATTCTGTTTTATTAATGCATGTGGAGATATAAATTGAACATTTAAAAAAATGCAAATAAGATAGAAGACCTTAAGAAAGCTTGACTGCTCAGTGCACCTTCTTTGCTGAAAGGCACAGCAGAATTTGCTGGATTTGAAATGTCTAGATCCTGGCTCAGCCACATCCATTCAACCGTCTTGCCTTTATTTCTGCTTCACCTACCAATCACGAGATTACTCTACCGTGCCGTATTCTACCAAAGCATGAGTAACGGTTGGATGCGCATGGATGAGGTGGGTAAGAACAGGCAAGGTGGAGTGAAGCGGGAATAAATGGGGAAAAAAAGCCCTTTTCCTAAATCTGTCAATGCTCAAACTGTACGGAGTACAAAAGCTTTTACAGATGCATTTCTGCAAGTCTTAGACAGGGGATATATAAATATACAAGGCTCGTTCAAGTCAAACTGGGATTAGTGATGAGATTTCTTATGAATGAAGGCGTGAAACCGAAGACTTCAAGCACAGTACGTTGATGAGACTCTTAAGCCCTATTCACACAGGATAAGTATTATCTGGGGATCTCGTGTGATTTAGAAAATTCACCTCCCATGCCTGAATTTCGTGTGGCGCATTCACATGGGATAAGCGAACACTACGATTTTACTCGAACATACTGACTTATCTTCCTAATATGAATTATGATATAAACATCCTCTCTTAGTATTTCACTATGTTGGATTGGCTATTGTTTGGAAATGTCTCGTCATTATAGGTCTAGCTGTACGATATAAACAGAAAAGTGTTCCTTACCACATGCTGCTATAAACGTCTTTCATCTCCATCTAATCATTCTTTTTGCTTTCACTCTTCTGATAGTTTTTTATATGGCTTTCTCTTTCTGCACAGTATTGTTGTACAGTATAGTGTATAGCGAGATGACCCAGTACCCAAAATACTTTCAAAGCACTCCAACGCAGCCTCTATTCTTCATGGAAGATGGATAAAAAGGTGCACAGGAGACAAAAATCTTGGAAAAAATTATATACAGTACGACCAAATCACAGACATGCTGATTCGCACAGGACTAATATTATCACAGGTCTTCAGCAAAATATGGTAAGTCATTTCCAGGGGAATTTTTACCTTTACAAATTACAGACATGACTGATTTGTGCGGGATTAAGATCACAGAAAACATCCGCAATTATTACAAAGTCTAGCAGTCCCAAGGTGATACTAAACACGTGCGAATAGGGATTTAGCCTCAGTAAAATATGTAAATGATGCAAATGTTTAAAAGAAGTCCGTATGTCTGTGAGTGATCCTGGCTTAGGTGTCTCAGAGCCCACTACAGTCATTCCCAGGAACATTTAGCGAGTAAAATGGTTGATCCACCAACTTGCGGAAGAGATGCATCTTTCTGTGGGAACTGTACCAACGATCATTCTCCAACATCACTTGTACATGACAGGAACTCAGCTGGGAATTGTTGCCACATCCCTGTATAGTCCTGCCCTCACTTCAATGTTTGGGCTTTAAAGGAGTTCCTGGGAGGCCAGCATTTCATATGTGAAGCAGGCAGTCCGATCATGACTCCATCATACTAAGAAAATCTAAGCATGAGTGAAACTCTGGGATAAGTACATTAGTATAGCAGGGAATTATATAGAGAAATAAGAGTGCTCTGTTATTCTGCACAATCAAAAGTCTCGCTTTGACTCGAACATCCCTTGTATACAGTATCACATAAATACCTATTCGATGAAGTGAAAGTACTTGTGTACTTGCGTGTGTGTGTGTGTGTGTGTGTGTGTGTGTGTGTGTGTGTGTGTGAGGGTGAATGATGGTAACCTGTATTTACGAGGCTGTTTCAGCATTATTGCAGCAGTAGTGGAAGAAAGACTGCAGGACTTTTTTTATGTTCAGTGGATATACCAACGTTTTGCAAGTACAAATATGGTGTCGGTCATAAAAAGAATTATCACATCAACATCTGGTGTGAGCTCTACTTCCCTGTAGCACTGCCACACACCTTCAAATTTCACATGAGCTGAGCAGAAGATAAAAACATGCTCTGTAAAAAGTCATACTGGTGGGAGATGAAATACGCTGATGTAACACAACGATGCTGGATGCAGGCCATGATGGAGCTGAGATATTTTGAGCTGCCCATCTGACAAGCGTATACAGACCCCTGATGCATGGACCCATGCAGTAAAACGTGCAGTGTTTATGGAGGAATGATCTCAGGATCTCATTGTGGTATCTCTGTGCAATCCAGTTGCCAATGATAAAATGCGCTTGTGTTTGCTGTCCATCTGAGAAGTATAAAATCCCCACCAGCACTATGGGCCACACTGTTCACAGCACTGACATCAGCGAAATGCTCACCCACACAGCGCCATACACGCCGCCTGCCATCTGCCCGGCTGTAATCAGGATTTAAATCTGCATAGACAACTGATCACCAGTGCACCAGTGGCCATTTCGCCTGCTCATGCCTTTACGATGCCAAATGTATTAAGATCCATGCCCTGATGAGGAGGTCAAATTACCTTTCCTCTGGCTGTGGAGAAATTATTCACTTGTGTTTCATCAGCTCTCAGACAATCCTGAGGCTGAAGAAGACATACAGTATATGGCCGTCCTGATCTGCAATTCTAACACTTGTTAGATGTACAGTACTGCCAAAAACTCAGAAACGGCATTGGTAGTGGCTGGTTAATGTATTGACATTCATGTGCAGCATTTCCCAGAGGTATTTTTGGTTTTCAAACATTGTAGTGATGTTAATTTGGAAACATTGGACCATAATTGGCATTAGGTTGTTTGTTTCTGAACATTAGAATGACTTTGATGAAAAGATGTTGGAACAACATTGACTTCTTGACAATGGAATAACGTTGTATGAATGTTGCACAAACGATTTCAAAACAATATTTATACCAAACCAATGGCCAGAGTAGAAATCGAATTCCAGTCACTGTAATGAGAGGAAACATGCTGTTGTTAGATTTTCAGCTGCTTCGGTTAAAAGGGCGCCACAGTGGACCATCCAATCCACACAATAACCTGGCATTATATCCGGGCTTGGGACCGGCACTGCATCCGGGGGCTAGGGTTTGGGCATTTGGTCGGAATAGAACCTGGTCCTTCTGTATGGTAAATGAAAAACCTACCACTGAGCACCAATGACCTGCCACCAGGGCACATCCTGTTGATACTTGAAAATGCATGTACATAACATACATAACACTGAGCACCACAAACACCATATAACAGTAGAGTAATTCAGTAGCTAAAATGCAACTCATGGTAATATTTCTGAAAGAAAATGAAAAATTACAGATAACATTACAGTACTAAAAGTTGCATGAGAAGAGACACATGCTGTGGTGTCCATCACAATCACAGATCATAATTCTAAACCCTGTTAGAAACTTAAGGGACCATAGACGTGCACAGTATTCTATTTCAACATCATTTTCTCAGTCAATGTAACATTCAAAAACTATGTCATTCTGACGTTGAACGTCATTTCAACATTGTTACAATCGTATTACAGTGCTCATTCAACATTACAGTAGGTTTCCTGCTGTTGTGCTGCAGCAACAAATGACTTGTGACTCCAGTTGCTCAATAGTTCAGGACTGAAATTCCTACAAACAGTTTTGTACACCAAACCTCAATATTTTTTTCTATAATTTCCTGTTATACTGAACTTCCAGTACGACTGCAGATAAATCTCTGCTATCCAATATCACAAAAATGAGAATACGTTCCCTGGTGATTCAAAGCTGCCTTGCAACAATGACCTTTGTTAAAAGCTCTACATGAATAAAATGTAATTAATTTGAATTGAATTGAAAAAATCTGAAGGGGGTTTTAGGGTGGTCTTTGATGGTCTACATAATAAGGAGCCATGCTGCTCATAACATATGCACTGTACTGTATATGTTTATGCCTGGATTATTTTTTAATCAAACTGAAGAAAGCCCCAAGGTGATACAGTTATACACTATATGGACAAAAGTATTCGGCCAAACCTGTTCATCACCCTTATCCCCAGTGAAGGACAATCTTAATGCTTCAGCATACCAAGACATCTTGGACAATGCTATGCTTCCAACTTTGTGGCAATAGTTTGTGGAAGGCCCTTTTTCCACATCAAGGACTATAAAGACATGGTTTGATGAGTTCAGTGTAGAAGAACTTGACTGGCCCGAACACAGAGCCCTGACCTCAACCCCATCGAGCACCTTTGGGATAAACTTCCCGTCCAACATTAGTGCCTGACCTCATAAATGCTCTACAGAATGAATGGGCACCAATTCCCAAAGAAACACTCCAAAGTCTTGTGGACAGCCTTCCAATAGAGTGGAAGCTGTTATAGTATACCTGTAGTATATGTATCATTGCAGCTTGGGTCGAATACTATTTTACGTATAATGTTTACGGATATAAATTTTACTGTATATAATATGTATGACTTGTGTTTGGGTTTGGATGTAGATTTCTGGCTTGAGTTATTTTCCCAGTCTAGCCCTGCGGACAGGTCTAATACCTATAAATAACTAAAAATATAACGGAAAGCTCCAGGTTTAATTTATTTGCACTACAAATGTGACACTTTGCATTGTTGCTTGTCTGTGTTGTTGCTTTCACAGCTGCAATATTTTATATTTTACATTGTGTTCCTGTTTTAGCTTTTTATGTCACATTGTGTGTTTATTACAGATGTGCCGGCACAGTAATACTGTATATAGCAGTCTTTAACCAAATACCATAATAAGTACATTGGGAATACTACTACATATACAGTAAGTTTAGATGTTTAAATGTGTTTATGGGTTGAAGTGCTCTAGACTTTAAGCTGTCTTCTTGATATACAAAGGCACCGAGTCTTCCTCACTCTTTTATCTTGCACATTATCCATTATCCATGGATGGAGACTGTAGTAATAGGATCTACACTCTCTGTTGAGGAAGCACCTGCTACTTTCTTGCTTTAATTAAATACGGCTAATGAGCAGCAGGAGTTGTTACGGCTGGTGGGTGGGGTCGCAGCCAAATGATTCTGGCTCTGGCTCAGAAGTTCACATACTGAGATCTTGATGTGTGCGTATGTTTTTAAAGTACACAAGCCTGGCTTATTCAACAACTAGAACATATTTTGTGTACAGTAACTGGGCTAAGATGCAGGAATTTTGAAGCTGCATACTGTAAAAGTGGTGTTAGCTGTGACGTCTGAAGCACATTTTCTTTTAATAGACATTGAGTGTTGATTACTATAATTATGCCAAAGTGTGGTTGATTTCTTGAATGCGCTCATTTTAGTATGTTATCATTCGTATATGACTGGTACAGCACATACACCACATAATCAAAGTGTAATAAAAAATGCATTCAAAATGTCTCAGGATGGCACATGGTTTAGCAGCCGTCGCACACATCCAGGGTTGGGGATTTGAATCTTGTTTCCAAACTGCCCGTAGTGTGTGATTCTGGCCTGTGATGGATGTGAGAGTACTCTTGTACAATAAGTTCACTTGTAAAGGCTCCAAGGCGACTCCGACCCTACACAGGATAAGTGGTACAGATTTTAGATGGATGGAAAATTTACTGTTATATAACAAATTTTTTTTAACATTTATCAAAGTCAAGTGAAAACTTTTTTCCAGGGTTCCAGACACATTGCTAGTTAATGTTAGCACTTACTTTTTAGCAAATGTTCTCTCACCAGCGTCTGTTTTTTTCCTCCTCCCTCTCTTGATGTTAATGAGCCAAATATATGTGGCTAAGGCTGCTCCAACAAGCTCCACCAAGCTCCCACTGTTCAGCCCTCAAGCAAGGCAAAGAACATTTGCAAACTTATAAGTGCCAGTATCAATCAAAAATAAATAAAAGAAAACAAAACAAAACATATTTGTAGAAAATTTGTCGGCCAAAAAATGTATACAGACTTCAGAAATAGAAAAAATAGCATAGTTTATATTATATTCATATAATATTAATAATATTATCACATATATGTATAAAACATATAACAATACATTTAGTGTTAACATTTTTATTATAAATATTATATAATATTTGAAAGTTTTTCTTTTCCTGAAGTGTGCCTACTATATATGCGCACGTAACCATATATGGTAACTTCCCTGACCTTGATTTGCAACATAAATATGATAAATATGAAAAAAATGTAATAAAAACAAATAATTCATTTTCACTCATTCTCTATAGCGCTTATCCTGTACAGGGTCATGGGGGCCTAGAGCCTTTCCCAGGGCACTTTGAAAAAAATCACAAAAGTAAAAAAAAATAATAATAAAAACACTTTTTAAAAAAGAATAATAATAATTTTCAATTTTCAACCTGTCATGGATGACCCTGCATTCTGACCTCAACTTACTAAGCTGGGATATGTAACGAAAAGAACTTCACTCTGTAGTCATGCATATGTTGAAAATAAAGCCTTAACTTCAGTGAAGCTTGTGATGTAACTAAAGAACATGAAAGTGCAATTTCCTCTGTTCTGAATTCTCTTAAGGTGTCTGAAAGCTTAAGTCTTATAAATGTTTCTAACATTAATTATAACTATTAACAGTTTAAAAGCATGATTTCCATCCATCCATTTAAGAGTCTCTGTCGTCCAACTAGGGACCGCGGCGGCCAATGGTGCCTCATTGTATTAGATTCACACGTGCATTCACACACTACGCATAATTTGGGACACCAGTTAGCCTAATGTGTATCTTTGGACTGTCGGAGGAAACCAGAGAACCCGGAGGAAACCCATCATGCACACAGACCCCGAGGCGGGATTCAAACCTGGACAGCCACTGAGCCACCAAAAGCACGATTTGTCATTTAATTAAAAATTTAATGGTTGGCAAATTTCAGTGATATTAAACGATGATATTTTTTGGACTATTTTTAGGTATAATTATTTCATCAGTTATTTCAGAAGGTAAAGAAATCTGCACCCTTCTGTACTCCTCATGTCAAGTTAAAGTTAGAAATGTAATCTCAGGGATACAAAGTAGTCTAGGATTTAGGTCATGTTTGTGGTCCTTTTTCTTCTGCGCTTCCTGCTAAAGAACTCTGCATCTATTCATAAGTTCAATATTAGAGTACTTTGAATGCACCAATTAAAAAAGGCCGACCCCTCCACCAGCACAAACAGCACCTCCCATTCCCTTCTGTGCATCTAATTGCATTAGGCTATCTAAAGCCGTAATTACACATCAGCGGCTGTGTCTTTTGCCCTTCCCCCATCACCGTGACAACTCCAAACACTGTTGCCTTGGTAATGGCACAGCACTATTCAGACTACCCAGAGCTGCACCAGCCAGAGTTTCTTCTTCTTCCTTTTCTTTTTTTTTCCATTAGAGAGAAAAACAAATTGTCTGTGTGCAGAGTTTAGCGAGCGCGTTGGCCCAGCACCACACTTCCTATTGATCTCTAGTCACTCAATAATAACCAGCCCTGTACAAGCCAGCCTGGCCTGCAGTGCTCACATGCACCGCGCGCCGTCTTAACTCTCTGCACGGCGGTGACATATCGACCGGGTTAGATTTAACATTGGGGGAAAGGCTTACATTTTGTGATTATATCTTCTTCTGTGCGTCGCTTGCCTTTTTGGCAATGACAGAAAACACATGCAGGTATGGGGAGTGATGGAAAGCGAATGCCCTTGGGGATGGATATGGATACAGAGGAAGAGTGCTATATGAGAATTGCTTTCTGTGACATCACCTCGCTCTCCTGAGAGGAAGAGCGAGGAAAAACAGGCAAACTGTAAAACAGCACCGGGTATTTCTTGACAGTGATGATTTCCTCACACTGGTGCTATGAGAACCGGTGTCAGCTCCTTCCCTGTCAGTGGAGAACTGTGGTGAGTCGTGATTTATGTTGCTTCGTTTCAATGTGTTGCTCAGACTTTAGGGTCTATTTATATCGCTATAGCTGTCTCCCTATAGACAGATACAGCAATGTACATCCACTTTCAGTGTCAGACCATCAACACTCCAAGTGCAGATCAAGGAGCCAAGGAAGGAAGAAAAAAACTGATAGAAATAAGGAAGGAAGGAAACAGAGAAAGAAAACAGGGAAGGAGAGGAAGAAAGGGAAGGTAGATATGAGAAAAGAAATAGGAAGGAAGGAAGGAAGGAAGAAAGGAGAGGAGGAATGGAAGAAGAGAGATGAAGGAAAGAAGAAAAAGAGAGAGAGAATGGAAGGTAGGTTATTTTCAAGGAAAGAGGAAAAAGGGATGGAAAAAGGAAACAGGAAAAAAGCAAAGAAGGAAAGGCAGAAACAAAAGGTAGATAAGAGAGAGGACAAATGACAGAAGGAAGGAAGAAAGGAGAGAATGAAGGGAAGGAGAGGAAGAAGAGAGATGAAGGAAAGAAGAAAAAGAGGAGTAAGTGAAAAAAGGGAGATTATTTTAAAGGAAGGAAAGAGGAAAAAAGGATGGAAATGAAGAAAGAAAGGAATGAAGAAAGAAAGATGGGAAGGAAAGAGAGATAAAGGAAGAAGAGAGAGGAAGGAAAGAAGAAAAGGGGAGCGAGAGGAAGGCAAGGGAGATTATTTATTGTGCACAAAGTATAACGTTTCAAGCAAGAGCAATGTGTGAAAAAGTGTAAGAAAATACTTTAGGCTGCTTTCACACTATCATTTGTGAGGTCAGGCAGTGATGTCAGGTGAAGTGACCTGGAGACAATTCATCCCAGTAGTGAGGTTTCGGTGGGTTGAGGTCAGGTCACCTGAGTTGTCTCACTCTGCCTTTATCCAATGCTGTCTTTATAGAACTTGCTTTGTGCACTTTGGTTCTAGTGGCTTCTTTCTATCCAATATTGTGCTTCTGGCTTTGTGGCAACAGTTTAGAGAAGACCTATATATGAGTGTGGTGGTCATGTGTCCAGATACTTTTGACTGATTGAGTCATACTGTGCCTGGCTACAATTGCTTCCCCTTCCTCTCTTCCCTGCTGTTCCATACCCGAGTACCCTTACATGTTTACGCTCTCCAATCATTTCCCTTTGTGTTTATTGGCAGCTCTCAAGCCACGTTTGATAAGTACAAAGAAGTTGACCTTCATGATATACTTAATACTGATGTTTTGGAAGAAAGGTCAACAGCAACCTCTTTGCATGCCATCATACATTATCAGTTATGGCTATGCAGTCCAGAGGATAAGATAAGGCAAACTCATGGAGATTTTGGAGGAGACAGATGCTGATGCTGATGTTGCAGTCCACTTCGTTATTTAGGTACAGTACGGTTAGCTTTAATATTTGACTTATTCTTTGCCCAGGTATGTGACTTTTCAAGTGGACTCAAGTGCACTACACTGATCTGTGGCTGTGTACGATATGGCATGTCACGCAAATGTCCTAAACCTTGGTGTCAAGTGTACCAGGATCTATGCTTCACCCACATAGTATTGAAAGCACCTTTAATCTCCATCACAACACATACAGAACACTGACTCTAACAGAATATTAGAGCTAATAGTGGGTGCTAGGTTGTGTGATACAGGATCGTGGGGCCTGGGACCTATCCCAGGAGACTGAGGGCACGGGCCTGGGTACACCCTGGACAGGATGCCAATTCATCACAGGGCACACACTCATTCAAACCCTACATGCATTTTGGAAACACCAATTAGCTTAATCTTTGGACTGTGGGAGGAAACCGGAATGCCCGGAGGAAACCCACCAAGCAGGGGGAGAACATGCAAACTCCATGCACATAGACCCGGAGGCTAGAATTGAACCTGGAACCTGGAAGTGCAAGGTGGTTATTTGGCTAAATATGGATGTTAAGGACATTGCCTACTCGTGTACATGTTTATCATTGAAGGCACTGTTCACCAGGTAATGTTTCTGTTCTGCTATGCACATCTTTCCCTCTCATTTACTGTTGCTTCCTTATAGAGAAAGAGGACAGTTCCTTTTGAAGAACTTCTTCTGACAGTGACTGAAGTCTTATTGTGTTATTTAACCCAGAAATGCCATGTCCTGTTTCACATCCCATCAAATGTCAATGCATTAAATTACTCTGGCTGTAAGATTAGGATGGAGTGTGCTTGACATTTCCTGCTGCTACACAACTCGCTTATGAGTCTCAGAGCTTAGAAAATGTATTTAAAAAAAACAAAAAAAATCCAGTTTCTTTCTAAAAAGGAGTATACTTTTTAAGAACTGCAGTTTCCAAGACAACGTTGAACATCGTTACTGGTTTCTGAGACGTTGGTGTGGGAAATGGTTCTAAATTTAGTTCTCACTGAAGACAGTATTCACATAAATCTACACTCTTTCTGGTGCTCCTGTTTTAATTCCTTTGGAGCTCTTTCGCTCTATAGATCATGACATTGTGTCCTAGATGTTGAGCAGTAATGGCCTGTATTGGTTCTGTGATGTGGAGTGAAAGCAGCACTTCCTGTTCCCTTTCTTTCTTATCTGTACAGTGTCTGTGATTCATGCAAATCTAGATAGCATCATGACTTTTTCCCCTTTTCTCATTTGATTCCAGGGAATGCAGAATGCAAGCGAAGATGAGATACCTGAACCTGGGAGAATCTTTGGGTTTGAAGTGTAGCACATGCTTGATCCATAAACTATGATAAGGCCAATGTTTTTAATAGAAATTCTACATTATGGATAAGATGCTTTCACATAGGAACTGCTTAACACAGGTGACTTCCCATCCATCCATCCATCCATCCATCCATCCATCTAGGAACCTTTGTATTCCAACTAGGGACTGTGCAGGCCAATGGTGACTGTTGTATTTATTCTTATTTTACAACTGTGTCAGGACATCTGGTCAACATCCTCACATGTGTTCACACACTAAAGGCAATTATCTGCATGTATTTTAACTGTGGGAGAAAACTGGAGTACCCAGATGAAACCCACCAAGCACGGGGAGAACATGTAAACTCCACGCACACAGACCCTGAGGTGTGAATTGAACCCAGACCCTGGAGGTGCAAAGCACTAAGCCACCGTGCTGCCAAAAATGACTTTTATTTGCATAATATTGTCCAAACATGTGCATAGTTAACTGTTACTCCATCTTACGGTAGCAATTAAAATTGTCTAGTTGAATTAATATATCTTTATTGAGAGCACATGAAACACCTATCTGTCCCCATTCCATGCAGTCTGTGGGTTATTAAAAAAAATATTTAAAAAAATTAATCCTTGATGTTGTTAACATTGTGTCAGAAACCTTACAAACACCTTAAAAACACAACACACACAAACAATGGTGTGTTTGTGTGTTCTTTCTCAAAATGGAACCCATCTTCCAGGTTCTATCACCCCTCATTCCTCAGAGTTCTATAAGTCCTGTCCAGTGTTCCCTCATGTTTCTAGATGTTATTTGGTCTGGCTTGAACAACAGATTTTTTTCAAAGAAGGAGCAAGACTGTCCATATTATTGATCCTCAACAATGAACACCACTGACTGATCAAGCAGGATCAGGACAAATAGCATAACTCACTGTGCTGTCCACTCAAGGTAAAAGCACTGAGACGGTTCCATTCCATTTTTTGAGACAGATCCAGGAAATCTCTCAGATCTCTTTGTAGTTGAATTCTCTTGTTTTTGCCAAGAAGTCAAAGTCAAAGTCAAAGTCAACTTTATTGTCAATACGAC
Organism: Clarias pachynema; assembly: GCA_030014365.1. NCBI lineage: Eukaryota > Metazoa > Chordata > Actinopteri > Siluriformes > Clariidae > Clarias > Clarias pachynema. Next base: position 21,803,869 of record JAQMYL010000004.1, on the reverse strand, counting down.
CATGCAAACAGAATTTACACATTGGATCGAAATTTCGTTCTTCAGACTCCAGATGTGCCCAAAGGATAAAAAAAAAAAAAGTAGTGCAAATAACTCACATATAACAAACGGACACAACAAGTAACAGGAGTGCACACAGGTTATGACAGTGAGACAGTAAACATAACATGGGACATTTAGAGTGTTG
>JAQMYL010000004.1:21744644-21759615 GCA_030014365.1 Clarias pachynema | reverse complement strand
CATTCTTGATCCTATCCATCCTTGTCACTCCCAAGGAGAACCTCAACATCTTCAGCTCTGCTACCTCCAACTCTGCCCCTTGTCTTTTTTTCTCTAAGCCATAGAGCACCTTAACTACCGAGCCACATCTGCCCTAATTATGGATTAGAGTTCATGAAAATCTACAAAGATCCAGTGTCCTTGAACTGCCTTAATTCTTCATGGCATAGAATCAACAAGGTGCTGGAGACATTCCTTAGAGATTTTGGTCCGTATTGACATGATGACATCAGACAGTTGCTGCAGATGTGTTCACTGCACGTCCATGATGTGTAATCTCCCATTCCACCGCATCCCACAGCCGCTCTATTAGATTGAGATCTGGTGACTGTGGAGTACAGTGACCTCATTGTCATGTTGAAGAAACCAATTTGAGATGATTTCAGCTTTTGTGACATGGAGTATTATACTGTTGAAAGTAGCCCACAGAAAATGTGATCATAAAGGGATGGACACAGTCGGCAACAATACGCAATTACTGAGGGGCCCAAAGAAAAAGCCAGGACGGATCCATGCTTTCATGTTGTTCATGCCACATTTTGACTCTACCATCTGATTGTCGCAACACAAAAGAGACTCATCAGACCAGGCAACATTTTTCCTATTTTCTGTGGTCCAGTTTTGGTTAGCACACTGTCTTGACCGGGTCTACATGCGTAAATACACTGAGTCGATGCCGTGTGATTGGCTGATTAGTTAATTGCATTAAGGAGGAGTTGAACAGGTGTACCTAATGAAGTGGCCTGTAAGTGTCTATATAAAATATATGGGCTAGTACAATTTACAGAGTACACGTATATCTAATGGAAGGTGGCCGTTTTGTCTGAATTAAAGGAATGTGTTATTCGCAGAACCTGTGCTGCCGATGGCGACGGTGGACATCAGGAACCCTGAGATCAACCATGTCAGACACAACAACAACAATTTCCAAGTCAACAACAACCTGCACAGCAACTTCAGGAAAGACAAGAACAAAGCCAAAAACAAAAAGAAGAAAATCTCAAAGTCGGAAATCGGCACTCCGAGCAACTTCCGGTGAGTCTGTTATTTATTCCTAGGCTGTTTTTCAGATGTTCCGAGATGTGCATGTGGGAAAACTACAGACGTTCCTCCTATAACAGATTATTAGATCCTTTATCTTGACAGATGTTTGGTAGATGTGTGCCAAATTGTTGTTGGATGCTTAACAGTTTGATCATCGTGTTTTTTTGTTTGTTTGTTTTTTTTCTCCTCCTCCTCTTCTTGCAGGCATGTTGGACATGTAGGCTGGGATCCTAACACAGGATTTGATGTAAGTACAGGCTTAATGTAAGCAAGTGTGAATCCTAGGTTCTTTCCTGAGTCCCTTGTTGTCAGGATTATAGGATTATATTATATACTTTCGCGAGGTGCTTAAATAAGATGTGAAGATCCAGGATCAGACATAAAAAATCTAATGCGAGCTATGTGTTTGTATGTTTGCATTTGCATACTGAATTTAATCAGTCCGATAAAATGCCAATTATTAGAGTAGACGTGTTTAAACCAGATTTAACTCCGGTCCCTCGGACGACTCCAGGAGATCTGAGACACTTTATTGCCCGGTACTATGCAAAAGTCTCACAGCCACATTTGACAAGCAAAACTCTTCTTCAGCATGCTGTGTCATGACATGTCATGTATTCGGAGTTAAACCCATGCAAAACTACAACTCCTGACTCAGCATTGATCTTTTACAAAGTGAAGGAAGAACTCAAGGAAGTTGTGGTCAAGTATAATGAGACGATTTTGCATAATTACGTGTGTTGAAGCGATCTGATTTTATGACGCTTGAACTCGCCAGTCGATCATGTCCAGCTTATTACAATCCCTGAGAGCTGATATGAACCATGTGAGAACAATAGAGTTGTGATTTAAATAAATTACGCAATTTATAGTTTTTGTTTTTATTATTCAGACTCAATTCACACGTCTAAACTTACAAGCTTTAAAGCATCTAAAATGGACAAATTCAACATCAAACCACTTCAATCTTTGTTGAGAGTATTGATTTTTTTTTATATTTTTTTTTATCTTTCCAATTTATGTTTGGTTGGTGCAATACCGCCACCTATTGGACCAGTGAAAAAAGATCATCACTTTGTACAGGACATGGCTTTTAACAATATTTGAGATAAATGGCCAGTATATTGTACTGGCTTTTTTTTGTGTGTGTGTCTAATTATGTTCCCTTGTGAAGTCCTGGAGTATGGCCTTTTAGTATACTAAAATACCAGTATACTAGTACTAGAAGTAGGAAAATACCAGAGAGTATACTTTTATTTCCATATATCCAGGAATTATTTGGTAAATAATAATGATAATATCCTGATAATATATAGTTCTGTACAAAAGTCTTGAGCCCAACTTTTCTTCTTATTAAATAAAATTAAATGATGTGGATTACATTTTAAGAAATGGGAATTTTTTCATCATCTGTCATCATCTGCACCTGTTTCTCACTGGTTCATGTCTTCAGATAGATGTTTTTTTATTCCTAAATGATTGATAGGTCCCTATCAATGTGGCTTAAAATATTTAATCTCAAAATATTTCAAGACAGCACTGAAAATGAGAGACGAAAAAAATTTGCAACAAATGAGAGTAAAAAAAGTATTTTAGGATCTCTGGAGAACTATTCCTTAAGACTACATACATTAAAAATACAAGAAAGTCTGGATCTTTGGAAGCAACATACAGTATAAAGAAATTAGATGAAGGGGGGCAATACTTTTGCACAATACTGTATACTTATAATACACAAAAAAAACATTGGGATGAATAATTGGTCTTCTCATATATTCCCAGCTTAATAATCTCGACCCGGATCTGAAGAGTCTGTTTGACACGTGTGGGATTTCTGAAGCGCAGCTGAAGGACAAGGAGACGTCCAGGGCGATCTATGATTTTATCGAGAAACAAGGAGGCGTGGAGGCTGTGAAGAGCGAGTTCCGGAGACAAGGTTAGAGAGTGTGGATACAGACTACGTATATTACACCATGCTGTCTTTGGTGGCTGTTGCTTCTTTAAACTGTTAGAACTGTTGTGATGAAGTCTAATAAGTTTTCTTCTTCAGTAACTTGACCTTGCACGAGTTCTGTGCTGAAAGTCTTTTTATATACTTCCCTGAGCAACTTTACAATATACATCAGCAACTTCTTATTTCACTTGACTCGATGTCTAACTATGGTAGTCACAGACCAGTCTGACTTCTTTTAAATATTATTATTTTTCTCTTTCTCACTCCAGCCCCTCCCCCTCCCCCTCCTCCCTCCCGAGGCGGTCCAGCTTCTGTCCCAGGCTCGGGCGCTCCCCCTCCTCCTCCTCCGCCCCCGTCCCGTGGACGAGGAGCTCCGCCTCCTCCACCTCCCTTCAGAGCTCCTGCATCTGCTCCTCCTCCTCCACCACCTCCTCCATCCAGACCAGGCATGGGAGTTCCACCTCCTCCTCTTCCAAACAGAGGTCCCCGTCCACCTCCACCTATGCCTGCCTCCATGGCTCCGCAGGCCCCACCACCTCCGCCACCGCCTTCATTTGCAGGAGGAGCAGGTCCACCTCCTCCTCCTCCACCCCCACCCCCAGGACCACCTCCACCCCCGGGACCACCGCCGCACAATTCTGCTCTTCCAGGATCAGGTTCAGAGGGAAGGTCTGCACTACTGGATCAGATCAGAGGGGGCGCGGCGCTGAAGAAAGTCGAACCAGGGAGCAAGACGGTAACGGATGGCAGTGGCGGCGGCAATGGCCGAGGAGCACTTTTAGACCAAATTCGACAGGGAATCCAGCTCAAAACAGTGAGTTCATCTCAAACGTGCCTAAATACGCATACATTTCCACATCATGAATGATTTCATTAATATTACAGAGAGCTTTTCTTTTATGTTTGTGTCCTCTATATATTTATTATTTTCAGCTTAAATATTTTCTTATATTTATATATTTTTCATTATTATAACGGTTGCTGTACAGTAGAATTGATTTTTAAATTCTCAATATTCCTTTCTTTGAATGAATCACACATGCTCTGTTGTCTGACAGATTATTTCTGACTGTCGTGACTTTTATAGGTAACAGATGGTCCAGGTCCAGACCCGACCCCGGCACCTGCCACCCCCTCAGCAGGAATTGTGGGAGCTTTGATGGAGGTGATGCAGAAGAGGAGCAAAGCCATTCACTCTTCAGGTGTGTACTGCTTGCATCTCCTCCAGTACTTCTCATCATACACATATGACTTGTGATGTGTATGTTTTCTGGTGTGCGTAGCATGTATTTCTGTCCCGGCCAGGATTGCATGTCCCCATAGGGATGGGAATATCTGACAGCTTTGACCTTGCAGGGACAAACAAGCATAGTACAACTAGTGTGTGTGCGTGCATGTTCATATGTGTGTGTGCATTGCTATTAGGGCTGTGAATGTGAACACATGTGATTCATCTAGATATTTTAATGCGGTACTATTGTTAATTAATGCAAAATAAACATATGACCAAGTTTGACCTTTATGGCTTCCCATAATCACATGGGATATTTAGGGCAGATAATAAGATGACATCACCAGGTGTGCTCAACGGCAAGTTTCATTATAAAAACCTTCTAGATGAACGTTTGGATAAAACGAAAGTTGTGTGCTTAAGTTACCTTCAAGAATACATTAAACGTTAGATGTGAGAGTGGTGGCCCAGGTGGCTAAGGCTCTAGGTTGGTGATTGTTGCATCTGAGAATCCGGGTTCAAGCCCTGCAAGTGGTGGGCTGCCACACCCCACATGCAGGGAGATTTTAATTTAACATTTGTTAAATGTTAATGTTTGAGATATTATAAAAGTGCATAATCTGTTTTCTTCTAACCAGTTTAAGTAAATCTGAATATTTTAGATATGCGATTAATCGTGATTAGTTACTATTACTGTGATTAACTAATTTTTTAATTGATTGACAGCACTAATTGCTATGTATGATTAGTCGGCTCTGGTACAGCTAGTGCATTATTATTATTATTATTATAGCACATTTTTTTTCTCTCCTCACAGATGATGAAGATGAGGAAGACGAGGACGACTTTGAAGATGAGGAAGAATGGGACGACTAAACTGCACTTTCTTGTTCCAACAGATCCCGAAAAGAAAACACTAAACTGTCTTCAGTCTCTAAGTCGTACCGCGATATTATTTCACACGGTTAACTCTTTTGCTTTTCTTATTAATCTCTGTAATACCTCATTCCACCTGAAAAAGGTTTGTCATGTTTTATTTTACTCGAGGTTGCTTCACCTTTTTTCCTTCACGCCCCCGATCACTGTGCAATTTACATCACGTTGTCTCGACTCGTCGAACGAAGCAAATGACCGGTGGCCACTTTTACTTTTACTAGAAACGGGAACACTATTTTCACTGTTTTTCTCTATTTTCATACGACATTCTTCTTTACCTCACAGTTTCTAAATTCAGATTCTAGCGTGGTGTCGTTATTTTCTTAAAATCTTAAAGTTTGAATCCTATATTTTTACATACATTAAAGTCTAATTCTGCTATGTGAATAGAGAGAGAGAGAGTACTATCACAAAGATATGAAAGAGAAAAAAAGAACATTATCATGCTTTTATCATATCAGCCAGAGACCCAGAAATATTGTATTTCTGACATTCTGGGAATTGTTGGTTTATTTTAGTCAGCTCAGTGTTCATATATTTAAATAATAAAAATAATAATGATGATGGTGATGAATGTCAATTCAGACGTAAAGCTTTCATTCGTCATGCTAATGAGAGATATGCTGTGATGCTTTACTAATTCCCAATAGACATTCCAGTCATTGATCTGACAACAGGCTAAATGCATACTTTTTACTTTTTTTTTTTTTTTTTGTCTGAGATTTATTTGTGTATCAGGAAACTTCAAAACATCAGAAATTGGAAGTGTTTTGAAAGATTTATGAAATTGTACAATCGAATAAATGTTCATATTTACACAGTGTCTCTGATCACATATCTTGACCTATGCACTATACACTGTATACAGCGCCACCATCAGTCCTGTGTCATGCCAACAGCATCCTCAGACCGTTAATGTGTGGGGTCAATTTTCAGCCAAGGGAGAGGGCTCGGCACTCAACACAGCGACGAATAAAGAATGCTACAAAAGCATCCTCCGACATCGACTTCTCCCAACTATCCAAGAACAGTTTGGTGCCCTCACACCATAAGGCAGAAGTGATAACCAAGTAGCTCATGGAACAAAACATTGAAATTTTGGGTTCATGGCCAGGAAAATCCATAATTTGGAAATTAATCTTTGTCTCATTTTCGAAACCTTTGGCCACGGCTGTACTGTACTTAAGGATATATTTAATGTACCTGTACTTTATTAAGTAGTTTTATTAGACAATATTTTGTTGCAGTAACTTCCCTCAAAAGTATAGCAAAAATTGGTATTTTTAGTTGACTACTGTACATTTTTGCATGTGCTTTGTTATCCAAGTATTTGAAGTGGGAATTTCACCACCTGCTGACTATTATGCGATATCACATGACTTGCCTTTCCTTCACTTTCTAGATGCTTTTTTCATTGAACCCCACTACATGTGGTGCCTGACCCTCCTTCTGAATATTATATGTAATTGTGCACCATATTGATTTGCATAATATTTTACCTAGGGTATCTCTAGCTTTAATCAAGAGCAGGATTTGTGTCCTTTGCCCACCATTGCTATAGAACATATGATCTGAGGCAAGTTTTTATATACTGTACTGTATATATGATATATATAATGATCTGGGGTTAGCATAAAGCTTCCTGTATTTTTGCAGCTAGTCAACCTATTGTGGTCTTCTATCATTTGCACTTACAATGCCTACTGCATATACAGGTTATTCTGATTATGTACTTTGGCCAAAAGTATATGGACACCTGATACCTTTTCCCTTTTATGGAACTTAACAGGCCAAAAATTGTTTGCCCCTGTGCATCAAGTGAACCCTATGGAGGTAAGGTTTGCGAAGGTTGGAGTTGATAAACATGAGTCAACCGTTAGAATAATGAATCAGTACCTGACATCACTAATGCTGAATGATCACAAAACCTCACAGGCACACTTCAAACTCTAGTGTATAGCCGCTAGTGGATAGACGAGTGAAGTATATTATAACAGCACAAATAAGACTAGTTCCATATCAATGTACGAATGAGCACATACTACACTGGATAGAGGATAGAGGTCACTTAAACATTTGGGAAGGTTGCATTTTAAAAAATCAACAGCAAACCCAGAACTATGTTTAATAGTGGACATAAGGGCATTTCCATACACACACCATGAGATGAGAGTTAACAGGATTAGGACTAAACAGTTGTTTGTCCATAAGGAAACCACTTGATAGTAAGACTTACCAGAAGAAAAAAGGTTTAAATTTGCTAGGGAGCATAGATTTGAGTTTGGAGCAATTGAAAAAGGTCATATCAGTCCAGATTTTATTTATTTATTTTGTACCCCCCCCCACACACACACACACACAAACACCTTTGTTCCTAATTTAGTCGTTTCGAATTCCCACCCATCGCTAGCTCCCATATTATGGCTACTACCAGTCAGGGAGCCTATTACATGTTTCCTCTGAACTCCTGACTGCATCTATTCGAACTGCCCGCTCACACACCATTGGGGGTGGTGTAACACACTCAGAGGACAGTGCTATCTGCTCTTTCTGCTTGTGTGAGCTGTAGATCCCTTATTAATATGAGAGTGCCCATCCCACTCTGGTTGGCCAATCAGCTCTCTCCAGGGCTACCCCTAGTCTGCGAAAAGCTTCAGCTTCACCCAGGAATTGAACTAGCCATCTCCAGATGGTAGGGCGAGCACTTTACCAATGGGCCACTTGGGGGCGGATTGATCTTATTCCAGAGCAATGGATGCATCAAGGTGAGAAGCAAAGTGCATGATGTGGCAATAAAAAGTCAGCTGACACCCTAGATATACTGAATAACAATAATGTGATAGATGTATCACATCTATGGAGCTTTTCCTCCCCAATGGCACGAGGCATATTCCAGGAATCAAATTGTGAAAGAGTGGTTCTGAGGAATCATTTCCACACATGAACTGGACACCACAATATGCGCTGTAATCAAAGCTGAAAATAGTTGAATGAGATTTTAGATTGTGTGACATTTTTTTGGTGTGGTCTAAGAGTGACAATGTGCTTGATTTCACCATCAATTAAAGGTGTTACAACATGTATTACTTCCATGTTGAATATCTCCCGCTGTTCCAAGTACACATGACTCAGCTCATTGACGAGTCCTAAAATAGTTGCAGGGAAACTGTAAAATGTGCAATGCGGCTACTAGAGGATCAGGATCAGTCTGAACACTGCGTCCCTCTGTGATGATCCGGTATCATATGCTGGAGGTCAGCCAAGACTTTAATCTCTCTAACATCACTATAAACTGATCTGTATAGATGACACAAGCACCAGTCATGGTGTATAATTATGCAGGGTACCTTTAATGTCATTGGATCATTTCCTTGGTATGTTTGTTGGTCTTAGAAAGCCTGTTAGCGGTCACTGACAGCAAATTCTGGCCAAAAAATAAATAAATAAAATGAGGCTTTTACCATGATATTTTTTTCTGCCTATAATACAATCAAATACATCTGTTACATAAAAAATATATAGTTTTATTTCTCCAAAATAAGACAGAAATGTTTTGTCAATCAACAATAGAAACATTCGATCTGATCTGAAAAGTCAAATAAAAAAAGTGACAATTGTATTTAGTTGTTTGCCAAAAATACTTTTTCCAAACAATATTTAGATTTTCTACAAGAATTTTGGCCAAATATTCTGTGCACTGATGAGACAAAACTTTAACTTTTTTTGCGAAGGTGTGTGTCCTGTTACATCTGGCGTAAAACTAACACAGTATTTCATAAAAAGAACATCATACCAAGCGTCAAACATGGTGGTGGTAATGTGATGGTCAGGGGCTATGCACTATAGGAAGAAGGAAAGCCAGGGAACCCAGTGAAGGCAGTGTGATGCTCTGGGCAATGGTCTGTGGGGAAAACTTTCGTCCTGTCATTCATGCGGAAGTTACTTTTGACTAGTACCACCTACCTAAACACTACTGCTTATCAAGTTCCCCCCCATCATGGAAATGGTGCTCCCTGATGGCAGTGGACTCTTCCAGCAGAATAATGTGCATTGTCACTTGGTCAGAATGTTCACCTTGTGCATAATTACATTAAAAGAGGTACATTTTGGGCGTAAGGTACATGTACATGTATATAATATATAGTGTCATATTTGCAGCATGGATAAATGTGTTACCGGCATTACCCTTTGCTGTTACAGGCGTTTAGCATGGCCAATGGGATAAGAGATTGATATGATTATTCATCCATTAAATCTTCTGTTTGTTTTGACCGCTTGTTTCCTTTGACCTTTATCAGCTGCTCCAAAATGTCAAAGCCTGCAATTGTATAAGTAAAACTTTTCTTCTGGAGTCCTTTCAGACAGACCAGGACAAAATATTAAGCACATTCTGAAAATTTTATTAAACAAAAGTGCTTCAGTTTTAATTCAGTGATAAAGTTCTTCTTTGACCTCGGAAGAGGAGCACAGCTGATCGATGAAGTTACCCCTGAAACACTTTGCTGCCTGTCACAAACACCTGTCGAATGGATTTAGATCCAGGGAACCTTTCCAAAACTCACAAATGCATGTGGACTGGATTAGGAGTTACGGTGATATATGTAGACCTAACTACCCTTATTTTTAGCAATCAGTTGGGGTATAATTTTAGTCAGGGAAGGTTAATCTCCGTTGGACCGTCGAACCAAAGCCCAAGCAACAAACAACATTCAGATCAATGTGATGTTCGTTGTTGAGGTAAATAAACCGACAAATCGTAATTAACGGTAAAGGTTTATTTTCCACATCAAAGCAAATATTTACAATTATACAGAAATAAAACAAACCAAAAAAAAAGAATAAATTGACACATAAATATAAATTACATTTATAAAATATTGCTTGTGGTATAAAGACAGGCATTCATGCAAAACAATTAGAAACTGATTTTAGTGTCAAAATATAAAACCACAGCTATTTAGTCTTTGCCATTTACAGTTTTATTTCCATTATCCAGTAATATTTTGATCTAACATTAATAATAACAGTCCAAATTATTGAATATCTGTATATCAGACTTCTTTTTAGAAGCAAGCAGTTCAAAAGTTATATACAGTGAGTGTAAGAGACGGTGAATCAAACCAACACACTAAAAAATTAGGCGTTCCAGACAACCTTCTTTAGAGCATTAATATACCAAAACAAATTCATTGCACTTAAATGGCTTTCCATACTTTCAATCCAAACTTCTACTGTTGCCACCTTATAATGTCAAAAACCAACCAAGATACTAAAAAAATATTCATCTGTGTCAGATCTTTTCTAAAACATTCCTTTTTATGAGTTTATGTTTAACAGCCTTAACAGAAAGTTATGCATTTTAGAAATCCAAAGCATATTTTCTGAACATTCATCTTCTATAAGCACTTTATGGTTCCAGAGTCTGTCCTGGGAATGCTGGGTACGAGGCAGGAATAACCGCTGGATGGGATGTTGATGCTTTCACATGAGTGTGTGAAACCCATGCTTTCACACACTCATTCATTCACACATAGCGACAATTGAGCCTAGCCAATTATGGTAAGGGTATGCTCTTTAGGAACCTAGAGAACCTGGAGGAAGATATTGGGAGAACATTCAAAACTCCAATGAAGCACTGGTCAGATGTCTTGATATGAATATGGTTTCTATTTATAACAGGTTTGCACCAAGTATATGGACATAGTGCTATGGAACACATCTTCGGAGACAATGTGTGGCAATCGCCGTATTGAAGTATGAATTGAAGTATATGGCTGCCTTATCGAAGATACTGGGGAACTTCCACCTGTTTGAAGAAAAAGCACAGGTCATTGGTCATCCTTTTATTTTTCATCTGTATTCATAGTGTACTTTGGATTTTATAATAGTACAACTGAAATTTGTAACGATATCGATGAATGTTTTCAATCAAATTGCCTATATACTATTTATTAGTTAGAGCAGAAATATTCATGTGTTGTTGCCCCTATTAATGATGACAGGTCAATTTAAAAACCTTAGGAAACACGAGTCTTGTTTATTTAGTCTGTTCACATTGTTGCCCAGCACTAAGAGGTATTCGACTTATCAGGACAGTGTAAATGGACTCTATTTATAGTGACAGTGAGTGCTAAATGAGTGGTATTTCTAGGGGTCAACATCCTGCTATCTCAGGATAACACTGATGTTTCATGACAGAGATAAACCAGTACAAGGATTATACTTTACATAGTTCAAGTTTTGTTTCCTGTGGATGGTCTAGCAGCATGATCTAGCAGATTGTAGATCATGTCAATGCAATGGGTTCTGTTGTCTCCTCTAGATAGCACTCTGGAGGAAATCTTTACCTTACACCCCCATAAAGACTCATGTAATAAGTAAGTATTTTTATGTTTTATTTTCAACCTTTATCCATCACATATAACTTATTCCACAGTGAAAACCTTTATTCTTCGCATATCTCAGCTTTTTGTAGTCTGGGGTCAGAGTGCAGGGTCAGCCATTATACAGCACCCTGGAGCAGACAGGGTTCAGGGCCCAACAGTGGCAACCTGGCAGAGCTAGGGCTTGGACCACTAACCTTCCAGAGCCTTAACATGCTGTGCCACCCCCTAGTAGATGCCAATATGCCAGGAATGATTTTTCTGATTTACCCTTTCTTATAGAATATCAAGTGTGGATGTTATAATAACCTTGTACTGTGACACTTACCCGTTTGAGAGACTTAATACTGCTTGCTCGGATGGAGGCCATGAGTTCATCATGAGCCGACCGCATTGGCGTAGAGGGTCTGGAACTGTCTCTGTCAGCGATGGGCCTTAGCGCATGTTTTAGCTCCTTAAGAATATTCTCTGTCTCATTTTCCTTAGGAACCCCCTTCTTCACTTTTTTGGATTTAGACTTGCTTTTGCCTGGAACCTGTTGCTTCTTGGTGCTTCCTTCCTGAAGCTTGATCACCTCCGCAATCATTCTGGTTGGACCACTTTTCTCAGTAATGCTCTGGAGTTTGAGAGGAAGTGGTGGAGGAGGTGGTGGAGGAGGAGGTGGTGGTGGAGGAGGTGGGGGAGGTGGTGGAAGACATGGTTGAGGAATCCTTTTGGCCATATCATTACGTGGCAGCTTTGGGGAGGACCATGGAGAGCTCAGAGGAGACCCGTATGGAGAAGAGGTTGGTGTGCACCTCTGTAGCACACTTGTGCGTGGGTTAATAGGAGTCGAGGCACCTCCTTGCTGCTGACGCAGTTCTTGCATTCTCTTCTGCCTTTGAAAATCCTGATTGCGTGTCAGGATGCCAGTCATGCTCATTCGAGGCCCTGCAAGGTCAAACTGGTAGCCAAGCTTGAGCAGGGTGGTGTTCTCTCTCAACAGTTTCACCATTTCCATCTCCACCTGACCTCCACAAATATGGCGCTGGTTGTGGAAGCGTAGCTCTATTAGTGTGTTATTGCGTGTAAGCACTTGAACCATGGCCAGGATACCCTTTCCTGTGATGAAGTTAGACTCAATATTTAGTTTAGTAATGTGACAGTTCTCCTTTAGCATTTTGGCAATTGCAAAGGCTACTGGATCATCAGCATGTGTGTTCGCCAAACTAAAAGACTGCACATGCGTGTTGGAGCGCAGGGCGTCAGCGAAACGGATCAAGTTTTCCTGGGAAATGTTATCAATATTGTTGAGATTAACTTCAGTGGTATCAGGGTCATCACGAAGGATCTTTTCCAAAGCCTCATCCAGGACAGTGGGGTTTCCTGACAACTGGTTTGACTCCTGTGGTGAATTTCTCCTGACAGGAGCTTCTGGCTTGAGGCTTGAGTGACCATTATAGACCTTTTGGAGAGGAACACATTTCTCCAGAGCGCTCTCATAGTTGAGATTATTTTCCTGCCTTTTGACAATTTCTTTTTTTTCTTCTTCTTTCTCCTTTTCTTCTTCCTCTTCTTCTTCCTCCTCTTCTTCCTCCTCCTCCTCCTCCTCAGTAACTGGCTCTTCTAGTTCACCCTTCTGTTCATCATCCTCATCTTCATCATCATCATCTACACAGTCATCCTTTTCTTTCTCATTTTCAGCTTCTTTCTCCTCTTCTGATTCCTCACTGTCACTTTCTGTTATGTTTTGGTTTTCATTAATTTCACCAGACTGTAATGTACAACAAAAGTGGAATACACATTTCAAGGTCTAGGCTCAGAATGTTTATTGAATTTTCTGGTTGCGTCATATCTAACTTCCTGGACAGGAATATAGTATTCAGGTAACAGAACATTTAAGATTGTTCTAGATTATTTTAGTAATAGATACATTTTTAATATTATATGATATATAATATTTATTTTGGCAGAATAGCATCGAATATGAAACCCCACCTTTATACCAAAGGGTAACAGTTTATATAGTTGCTCTTTTTTGGAGTTACTGACCTGAGCATTTGAAGACCCCATTCTTTCATTTTCAAGTAGCTGCTTTGTCTCTTTCTCCCAGTATTTTAGGAGAGCCTCTCGGCTAAATGTCCCTGTCGGGGTTTTAACTGTCTGGTTCCTCTGCCTTAGTCCGATAGGGAGCTTATCATCTGGCTCAATATCGGACAGCTCCTTTTCTAGCTCAAGGAGCTCTTCGGCGGTCAGTGAGGCAAGCAGCTCATCTTCATCCAAGTCCTCGTATTTGCTCAGCTCCCGGCGATATCCAAATTTACTCATGGTCTTCTAGAGTTAAAAACCACGAATTGTAGCATCAGCGATCACAGAACTGAGGATAACGGATGTCAGGAGGTACTACTGGAACAGATGGAAGAGGTGTAGGGACTTGATCAGAGGGGTACATAACAAAGCCCTGGTCTATGATGCTGTAGCTAATTTTGGTGTGGGGGAGTCAACCAGATAGACACACAAAAAGAATGTGAGCTCAGTCAGTGGCTAAATCTACTGAGACCTTGTCAGCAGACCCAAGCAGCATTGTTCATGCCCAAAATAAACCTAACTCTGTAATGGGGAAAGAGTGTACAAATAAACCCGGAGCCCTTGTGAGTAGTGCTTTCATGTTATGGTCAGCAAAAACCTGTCTGTAAATAGTTACGTTTATTTCTTCTGGACTTGCTCACCAACATGACCAGTTTATTATACGTAACTTCCTATTCCATCAACTATAGCACAAAGTGTGTATATTAAAATTAGATTGTGATTAATTGCTTAATGGAGAAAACTTCCATAGATGTGATAACCTGATTGTTCAGTACATTCAGGTCATGACCTTTTTAGTGACAGATACTGTTGCTGAGCCTGGACCTGAATCAACTCAATCATAACAGTGCCTCCAGAGGCTTGTACAGTGGCCACTATGCATGATGGGTGCATTGCTTCATGCTCCGCCCTTCTTAACCTAAAGCACCCATCGCTCTGGAATAGGGTAAGTCTGACCTCATCAGAACACATGACCTTTGTTCATTGTCCGAAAGTACAATCTTTATAATCCCTAGCAAATTAAAGCCTTTTATTGTTCAATAGTCTCACTAACTATTGGCTTTCCTACTGTATAGACACACAGATGTTTAACCCCAATCCTGTGAGTTCTCATCACATATGTGTATATACTGTATGTATGTTTCTTCATTATTTGTCTTACATTTACATTACATTTACATTTAGGCATTTGGCAGACGCTCTTATCCAGAGCGACTTACTTTTTTTTTTTTTTTTTTAAATCTCATTACACATCTGTGCAGTTGAGGGTTAAGGGCCTTGCTCAAGGGCCCAACAGTGGCAACTTGGTGGTTGTGG
>JAQMYL010000004.1:21727456-21738108 GCA_030014365.1 Clarias pachynema | reverse complement strand
GACGACTCGTTCATCTGAGTCATGTTAAAGATTCGTTCAAAAAGAACGAATCGTTCATGAACGACCCATCACTAGTACACAGGATTCAGCGGTATAGACAGTAAGTGAGTGATTATTTTTCATTGTAAATGATTCACTTGTAGTAACATCTTCAGGCACCAGGGGGCTGCGGTCCACATTTTGGGAAACATTGCCCCTCTTTCCAGCACATGTTAGCATTTTCTCATCTCCCAGCACACCTGATTTAACTAATCAGCTAATTAATAGCCTTTTCTGAATATGAGTGGATGTGATAGAACAGTTTTGCAGGACAGGGAGTCCTCCAGGTCCAGGGTTGGGAACCTGTGATCTAGAGATGACCTTGAATCTGTGATGGTGTTGTAATCTCTCTTCACTCACCCTGTAGAACAGCGTCCAGGATCTCTGAGTTTGGCTGCACTGAGGCTCTGTGGAAGGGAATCCAACCCCTCCTGTCCGTCTCTTTAAAGGCACTGCTTTTCCCCTGCAGTTGCTGCAATGTCTCCAAGTCACCTGGAGCAGATAAACAAAGTGTCCTCTGTAAACCAGTATACATGCTGTGTATCTGAAATATTCTTTATTATAGATTTGGCTATGAATAAGAGAAATAAGTGATGCCCAAAAATATACATCAGGACCCAATCCTGCCAGGTTCATTTAATTTTATACAA
This sequence comes from Clarias pachynema, assembly GCA_030014365.1. Taxonomy (NCBI): domain Eukaryota; kingdom Metazoa; phylum Chordata; class Actinopteri; order Siluriformes; family Clariidae; genus Clarias; species Clarias pachynema. Next base: position 21,737,419 of record JAQMYL010000004.1, on the reverse strand, counting down.
AGTTATAATGATATAAATAATAACTGGATAATACTTTCATGTTATTCACATCTATGCTGTAGAGATAACAGAATTTGTCTGTACCTTGGTCTATAGCTGCTAAAATCTTCAGATTGTCATCGCTTGCTGTTTCTATTATACTTAAAAAGAGAGAGAAAGTGGAGAGGTTTGAAACATGTAAAAGAAGTCCTGTACTGGGGAATATCGTAAATGATCTGAGAGCGGTTAAACCTGTAATTTACACACCTCCATTTTGTACACAGTGGTAAAGTGCTGTCCTGAAGACTTCTTCGGATGGCGAAATCAATAAGCTGTTGTTCTTCTTCTTCATCCAGTGGCTCGGCCATTTTAACAAGAAACAAGAGCAGAAGTAAACAAACACAGCCGTGTCGATTCCCCCTCCACCATGTGATCAACAGGATAGGGCCATGCAGCTTGTTACGATACAGGCCATGCAGTTACACAAACAGCAGTTTATATTTAGACCTGACTCCCATTCCACCAACCGAGAGTACACAGCCCGAGAGTCTTAACTGATCAAAATGAGCTTAAACATTTGTTCATCTTTTGCATTTACTATAGAAACAGATATATTCTTAATCACTTTGGGTAAAATATCATGTCTCGTATGCTCAAAACTGTATATTTATATACACCATATGGACAAAAAGTATTTGGCCAAACCTGCAATGACATTGTATCTAAATACATACACTTCAATATGGAGTCGGTCCTCCTTTTGCAGTTATAACAGCTTCCACTCTACTTGGAAGGCCCCTGCGACCCCTGAATACAGGACAAAGCGGTATATATAGAAGATGAGTGAGTTAGTGTCTTCAGTTGATATGGTGACATGGCCGCGCTCTTCCGATAGGGGGAGACATTTAACCGCAGGAGGTATAGAACATCGCCACCACACTCTGACGTAACTCGGATATTAACGTTAAATTTTTTTTTTTTTTTTTTTTTTACAATTAATTAATTAATTAATTAATTAATTAAATTATTTATTTATTTATTTTTGCAGCCTAAGTTTGACTGATTGGACCCGAGCTCTGTTAATTGTTAATATTTAAAACACTAAATGGTTTAGTTTAAATAAGTGTAAAATTGAATAAATTATTCAAATATGTTTAAATAAAAATTAAATCTTAATCTAGGAGTTGGTGAATTTCAAGCAGGTTAATTCTAAACAAAAACATATATACATTTTAATTTATCTGTAATATACATTTAATGGTATTTAATTGTGAATATTTTATATCTCAGAATTTTTAAGCTTCACATAATAATAATAATAATAATAATAAAATAAAATCTTTATTTATATGCTTCCATAATAAAAAAAAACTACAAATGAGGAAATGTATTTATTTATTATTGTTGTTGTTGTTTTTGTAAAGGAAACATTCTTATGATCAATATAATAATATTAATGTTAACAGAAAAAGACATGAGTAAACTGGTAAAATATAAATCATTCAAAGGAGAAAGAAATAAAACAACACTAACAAACAAATAAATCCTTTCTTCTCTGTAAACCGGGGCTATATATATATTTTATTAATTAGGATTATAATTACAATTAAACAATTGATAGAATAAAATAAACTTATTATACAATTATGAAACTATACAATTAACAATAAAATTATTTTAGTTAATTAACAATTACTTCATTAAATTATACATATTAACAAAATATATGTAAAACAACAATAATAAAATAAATAAACCACCAAAAAATAAAAAAATAAATAAATTTTAAAAAGGGAGGGAAAATACTAACTAAATGGTGAACAATCGCAGTGTTTAACTGATTACATCTTAAACTCAAGACAATAACAGAGAGGATTTGTAGTTTTCATTAAATTTCATGAGGTTTGGGATTTCACTGAGGAAGGGCGATAGTTTATCCGGGGCTGTAAACAAGAGCACTGTAGTAGAGTCGCGCCTTTGACGTCATCTAACGGCGCCGGAAGTGAGCGGAGTGCGGACGGCTGGCGGTTATGGCTGGTGTGATTAAGAAGGTACGTGTGGAGGTCATTTAATAACGTATAGCGCGCGCGTTAACCGCACGTGATGATCAGAGCGCTCGTGCGTTGTCATGGTCTCTTGCAGAAATATCGAGTTACCGCGTTAGTTTATACAAATAAGCAAATAAACAAACAAACAAACAACCCGGTGACTGCAGCGTTATAACGTAAATAATCTACGTAGGAAGTGCAGCGTTGGGACTAATTAGTTTGAACAAGTATTGAGCAGATGATGATGAATGTGGTGCTGATGGTGTGAGAGAATGAAATCTGAATTTATTTTCATTGTTTCTCTAATGGTTTATACACAGTGCAGGTACTGCAGACTCAATAACACTGAGGAGCAGCTATAACAGTCTGACCACCTGATTAGTATTGAGTAGATCCCACCATAACTGTAATGAACAATACTGTGTTCTGACTCCTTTCTGTCATTAACCTGTTCATCAGTCTGATCTACAGTAGCGCTTCTACTGGATCGGACTACACGCACCAGCATCATTTCCCCATGTGTGTCAGTGAGCCTTGGCCGTCCACGCCCCTGTCGCCAGGTCACCAGTTTTCCTTCCTTGGATTACTTTCGGTGTGTCCTGACCACTGCAGACCAGAAACATCCCATAAGAGCTGCAGTTTTGGACTCAAATCTCTACACTTGCCCATTATCTCTACTTCTAACACATTAACTTTAGGGGGAAAAAAGGTTCACTAGCTGCCCAATAAATCCCACCCACTCCCAGTCACCATTGTAACAAGATATTGAAAATGTAGGAACTTGTGAGAAGGACCAAATTGTAATGGCTAGACAACCGGGTCACAGCAACTCCCAAAACTGCAGGTCTTCTGGGATGTTCCTGGTCTGCAGGGGTCAGAACATACCAAAAGTTATCCAAAGAAGGAAAATCGGTGAACTGGCGATAAGATCATGGGTGGCCAAGGCTCACTAATGCACATGGCTGGCCCATGTAGTCCGATCCAGTGGAAGAGCTACTGTAGCGCAAATTGCTGAAAAGGTTGTAATGTGAAGCCTGGTCCTGCACATTGGAGTGTTTTCTTCTCATTGGAACACACTGATTCAGCAGTGTGGAAGAGCTGAGGAGAGAGAACCCTGGCACAGTGGTAAAGTGCTCACCCTATCATCCGGAGATCACTAGTTCGTTTCCCGGGAGATCCTGTAGCTTCCCGCAAGCCAGAGACCTGGAGAGAGCTGATTGGCCGAGCTCTCCCAGTGGGGTGGGATGGGTATTCTGAGTCTTCTGCCCTCCCTGACTGAAGTTAGTAATCTTAGTGTGGGAGTCCTCTAGTGACTGGTGGGAATTAATATACAACTAAAGTAGGGAGAAAATCTGGGAAAAATCTGAAGGGAGAAAAGAATCATTTATATTTGAGGCTCGTTAGATTCTGGTCACTGGCCAAGAAACCGGTTCATCTCTATTATAAATGTAGACAAATTTATGTTAATAACTAGATAAATGTCAGTTTTATTTGCATGGTGCTTTTACAATAGTTATTGTAACAAAGCCGCTTTGGAGAAATTGAGACATCGACTCTGATTCCTAACGAGCAAACCAAAGGCAGAAGCAGAAAACAAAACTTTGATACAGCGTGATGGCGGGGGGGGGCCTTCAGAGAAACCAGACTTGAAAGAGAATTTATTGATGGTGGATAAATCATTACAGATGTAAAAGAGTAAAGGCAAACCGGAGTAAGTGTGTCGATCAATGTCATGCTGTGAATGAGTCTTGAGACAGGCACGGGACAGTCCTTATGTTTACAGCAGCAGCACTGAGGGACACATCTGTAATACGCAGTGAGACATCCAGAAGAGTAGAACGTGAACTTAACAGGGATGAGCAGCAACATCTCCAGCTGTATTGCAACGCCAGCCACATCCCACATCACATGTCCTGCAGCAAACACTCATCCATATGTTATTAGTGTCAAAAAAGGTTTTGTTTATTTTTTTTTTTTACTAGAGCAAGACAATTCCAACATGGAATTAGGGGAATCTCCATGGATCAGCCGAGACAATATCATCACAATACCTAGGTGCTGTTTGTATTGTGATTCGATAAATTATAATGATTTTATAAATGTATTTATTTATTTATTTATTTATTTTTATATTTAATTTTAAAGCAATTTACCAAATAATTCAAAGGATGTTGTGCTGGACGTCAGTGTGTCAAGTGGCAAGTACTCCACCTGTAGGATTATAGAGGAACTGCAACATTTTTCCATCTCCAGTGCAAACATACATAAATAATATATAAACTGAATTGATTTTTTTTGTGTGTAAATTATTAAAGTAATTTATATTGTTTTGCAAAGTATGGTAGCTTTTACTCAATTATTTTGAAATCACCGTTTTCATGAGGAGTTTGTCCGGTCTTTAGAGCTCCATGGTGTGTAGAAGCAAATCAGAGTTTGGTGTTTAGTTGGTGGTAGTGGATATTACAAAGACAAAGTGTTCTTCATAAAGCAACATGTATGTTCAAACTGCATAATGATTTAAAATTTAATAGATTGATCATAGATTGGTTTATATGATTTAAATTTTGTTTATTCTGAATGACCACATGGATATTTGTAGCATTTAAAAAGCTTTGACGTATTTCCTTTAAAGGGAGGAGCCTGGTGGCATATTAATAATAATAAAAAAAGAATAAATATATAAAAAGTCTGTCGTTCTAGTGCTAATGATCATCTTAGATGGAAGCACACGAGACATGAATAAACCACCTAGTTTCATCGGGTCTGATTTATCATGCAGGATGCAGTCTGGTTTATTTATAAGTCATTTGTATGAGCATGAAAATCACACAGTCTCTTAGGGTTTGGGACCGTGGTGTGTGTGTGTATGTGTGTGTGTGTGTGTTCCTGATGCTTTTGAGATTGTGTAAATTTCCGCCTAAGAAGACTAATGAATGTAAAACCCTGCACTATTGACTAAAAATCATCTCATTTGCATGGATTACTGCACATGGTGTTACATATGGATTATACTGCGAAGCGTAAACAGCTTATTGATTTCCATTTGCAGCGTTCAGCCGTACAGCACGCGTCTATGAATAGCAGATGTTTATTTAATGATACGAGAGATCTTTATTATCAGGGACTTTAGTCGTTTGTTTGATTTGTTGTCACATGATGGTTATAACTCCAGTTGCACCTTAACAACAACAAAGATCGTTTAAAGACTTCCAGGTTTAGGCGTATTGATGAAATTTTTACAGAATGAACCATAAAAGTTTATAACAGTGTTTTTAAAGCACCGTCTCATTTGGTGCTTCATTCTTAACCGTAGTTAAAGTTAGCTTGTTGAACAACTTTGTATATTTCTTTGTTTCTCTTTCAGACCACAGGCTTGGTGGGCCTCGCTGTTTCCCTACACCCACATGAGGTAATGATCCTGATTTTCATTAAATATTTAACACAAGAATAGTCAAAAGTATTTGGCCAGACCTGCAATGACAATGTATCCAAATGCATACACTTCAATAATGGAGTCAGTCCCCCTTTTGCAGCTGTAACAGCTTCCACTCTTCTTGGAAGGCTGTCCACAATAGTGTTTCTGTGGGAATTCATTCTCTAGAGCAGTTATGAGGTCAGGCACTGATGTTGGACGAGAAGGCCTTCTTCGTAATCTCCGTTCCAGTTCATCCCAAAGGTGGTCAGTGGGGTCGAGGTTAAGGCTCTGTGTTAGGGCCAGTCAAGTTCTTCTACACTAAACAACAAACTGTGGGACAGTCATGTTGGAATAGATAAGGGCCCTCCACAAACTGTTGCCAACAAAGTTAGAAACACCTGAATTCATTAATTAACAGGTTTGCCCAAATACTTTTGTTCATATAGTGTACCTTATCTTTTGTGAATTTTCAAAACTTTCTCTCTGACCCCAGTGCACTAGACCTCTCTCGTTGAAAATGTTCTGATGATGATTGTGTTATAGCAGAGTCCTTTCTTATTAGTTTGTGATATACTGTATCTAGAAAACGTTTAAATGAGACTAGTTAGACATATCATAATCCAGCTGTGTTTCTGGTAGGAAGTTGATAATCTCCCAGTACATGGTTTGCCAGCTTCTCATTCTTTAAACTCATCCAAACTTCATCCATCCATGCACGCTGCTTTCGTCAGTGGTGTCATCTAGTACAGTGTGAGACCGTCAACTGCCACAAACTAGATTTTCAGAGACGACTTGAGAGTTGGCTTTGACAATGGTGCAAATGATTGAGACTATACTATATTGACAAAAGTATTTGCTTGTACATGCATATGAACTTGAGTAACATCCCATTCTTAATCCGTAGATTTAATATGATGTTGGCCCCACCCACTTTGCACCTATAACAGCTGCAACTCTTCTATGAAGGCTTTCCACAAGGTTTAGGAGTGTGTTTATGGGAATCTTTGTTACTCAAGTTCATATGCAGTGGACAAATGGTGTTATATGTCTGTGTATGCATTATTATGTATAAAACCATTAAATATGTCCAGACATACCATAAAAAAGAATCTTTGCATGCCTGTAAAAAAAAAAAAAAAAAACAATATAGTACATAACAGACCAGTTTTCAGATGGAAGTAAAAAGGCGCGAGTGTGACAACATTCTCAGAAGAACTCTGGTATATATTCTCCAGCACGCTCAGTAAAACCTACCAGCTGTTTCACTTACACTACTGTACAAATGTCTTGGGAACATACAAAAAAAGGCCATAAGCAAAGATGCACTAAAGAGTAATAAAATAAGCACAGTCAATATGTAGTGTGAAAACTCTTTGATTGAAAAAGAATCAGTAGTGTTAGATACAGACATGTGCAGTTTTATACATAGCAGTAAAACAGCCGTTAGGTTTTACTGAGCGTGCTGGACAATATGACAGAGTTCTTATTGTAACGTTGTCACACTCGCGCCTTTCTATTTCTGAGTCAGGAGGACAAGCAGGGAGATGCCACAGCAGGAGCATGTCTGGATCGTCAGTGATAAGTCCTTGTCTATTCACGTCCTCCTCCTCCTCCTCCTCTGTGACGTGATGGAAAAATGACTGGCTACTGTACATATCAGGGAAATAAACTCAGGAATTTGGACCCAGAGATAAAGTCATGATGATTGTGGATGCTAAAAGCGCTTGTTTGTCATCTGTAGTTTTTTTTTCTTTTCTTTTTTTTCTCCTGTCTGCTGGAACGATTCAGTCAAAGCAGCTTGCCTAAGGAGAACATTTGTTGCGTCTGAGCTTGCGTTATTCAAGAGAACATTGCAAACCTTTCCTAGAACAGTTATTAAAGTTTTTAATCTATATTTAGAAAGCCGTCTGTGCTTTCATTTCGAATTCATTCAATATTTTAGTTTTATTTTTGTTTGTTTCCATCTGGAAACTAGTATGTCATGTAATATGTTGCTGTCTTTACAGGCATGCAGATCTTCTATTGTAATGTTATTTATTTATTAGTATTAAGATGCGCTTGTGACGCAAAAGTTAATGGTTTTGTACATAATAATGCATATACAGTATAGGAACGTTTAAGACTTTTGCACACAATACAACAGAGTAGAACATATGTTTTGGCACTGTCATTTCTTTAAGCTGTATAGAAGTGGGTGGGACCACAACAAACAAAAGGTCTGCAGACATGCGCATCCAAAAAACGTCAAAACGTCACCTATTTGAAAATGATGTAGTACTGTTTTAGAAATTCTAGTACCACAATGTTTTTTAAGTACCGGTATATGACATTACTACCTTAAGGTATATACAGTATAAAATAGGAAAGCTATATAGTTCTAAGGATAAGGAAGGGAAGTCTCTAAGGCTTTTACTCTAATAGTTTGGATCAGAAGTGTAAAGTAGATGTAGGAAAGCGTTCATTCACTTCATGTCTTGTGGTAACTATAGATACGGTTCTGTTTCTGTGCCCTAAGCGTCTGAGGATTTTGTACACCAAGATTTTGGGCTGCGTCCAGGCCATGCCTCGGGATGCCGCCTACAGGAAGTACACCGAGCAGCTGATAACCGAGCGACTCGACCATGTCAAATCGGTAAGAAAACTCTCATCAGACCCGGATAAAGACTTCTGTTCCTGATATACTGTAGATGTGACATAAGATTACTTGGTTGATAATTTGATAATTAAATTTCCAAGCAGTAAAATATTATTTCAGTTGAAATGCAAACATTTGTTTGGTCTTATCCTGTGATGTTCTCTGAAGGAACCTGACGTGCAGAAGCTTGAAAGGAAAATGAACTGTGGCCAGATTGAAGAGGTCATCGCGCAAGTGAGTACACACCCGACACAACCGCACCGAACAAAGCCTTTCTTTCTCTTTCTGATTCGCTATATAGGCTGCTTAGCATTTAAAGCTTGTTTGCACTTGACATAAGCAGGGTTAATTGCTGTGCTTTCAAGACCACAGTTTTACTTCAACGCCTACACACTGCAGCTGCACACAGGCACACAGGGAAACAGAAATCTCTCCTCCTTCTTTACTGGGCTGCAGTGCAAGAGAGGATAATGCATGATCTAGATATAATTACACGACACTGTATCGTTTATGTACTATAAGTAAATGCCTTGGGTTACAGCTCAGACTCATTCTGTATCGACTGAAGAAACGTTGAGGGGCGTTCAAGTCAAACCGGGACTTTTTTACCCTCACAGTTCTGAAAGTAAAAAATCCTTTTTAATAAAACACTAATTTATTATAAATTAAACTCTGATACATTTTTCAGGTTACCGATCTACGGAAGTAACTATTTAATTAACTCAATTAACAAAAATGATGTTAAATACAAGCAAAGTTCCCTCCTGATTATATCTAAATGCATGCATGACCAAAAGTTTGATTAATCTACAAATTTCTTAAGGGAAATTAATCACATGACAAAGTTTCACCCTAATGGCTTCCCATAATCGCAGCACGGTTACCAGGCTGTCTGTGAGATAATTTAACATTTGTTAAAGGTTAATGTTTGAGATATTATAAAACTGTATAATCTTCCCTAACCAGTGTAACATATAAATTTCTTTATTCCAACATTCCATCTGAGTATTTTAAAATTGTGATTAATCGTGATTAATCGCAGACTGTAACTGTGATTAACTAGATTTAAACTATTAATTGATTGACAGCACTAAAATGTATCTTTTGTAATATTTTTGTAGGCGGAGACAGAGCTGGCCTTATCCAGAAAGATGGCAGAATGGAAACCATGGGAACCACTGATCGAAGACGCCCCTGCAAACCAGTGGAAGTGGCCGGTCTAACCTGGCTTTGTGGCTTCATTCATACTAGTCATTCTGTATGAGATGTCAACGGGCTTTTTGTTGATTTCAGGTGTATTTATGATTAAAAAAAAAAAAAAAACACAAATAAATCTTGTATGTAACATGTCCACTGGGTGAGACTGGTCTCATTGCCGATGTAGAGTTGAGGTGCTGCAGCTCTCCTGGTACAGATGTATGGTTCTATACACCATGTTCCAAATTATTACGCAAATGATATCTTTCCCTGATTTTCATAATTAGTCAATGCAAATGACCGTCAGTATAATTTAAGTCATCAACCATTAGGGTATAATTTTAATTTTATTGAACAAACCTCCTAATGATAAAAATATTTATTTCAACAACAAAAAAAAACTGAAAATGCACTGTTCCACATTATTATACACAACAGAGTTAAAACATTTTATAGGTTGTAAAGAACTGAAAATGGGCTTTTGTTGAATTTGCAGTTTTAGGAGGTCATATTTAAAGAAATCAAAAAATATTTCAATCAAAAACATCCTAACAGGGCATGTTACATCTTAACATAGGACCCCTTCTTTGATATCACCTTCACAATTCTTGCAACTTGTGAGTTTTTGGACAGTTTCTGCTTGAATTTCTTTGCAGGATGTCAGAATAGCCTCCCAGAGCTGCTGTTTT
>JAQMYL010000004.1:21712481-21724662 GCA_030014365.1 Clarias pachynema | reverse complement strand
ATTTGGTTTACGAGTGTTTTGGAATACGAGCCCACTTCCAGAACGAATTATGCTCGTAATCCGAGGTTCCACTGTATGTTTATTCTTTCTTCGGGAAGTTTAAAACCAGTTTGTCTCACGTGTTCCGAAACCATGGCGCTAATAAAAAGCAGTAATATGAACCACAATTATGAGATAAAACACTGATTGTTAAACCAAACAAAACTGTAAAACTGTTGTCTCCACAACAGTCCGAGGTCAGGGCCCAAACTCAGAGCCCAGTATGACAGACCAACCAGAGTATAAGGCCTGTTGCTTATACAAATATATACAAGTAAATATACAAGGTCATCAAAGATCAAACTGTCCACATGTCCAACGTAATGAATATTATTGAAATGCTATGGAAATCTTACATTTTTATTTTGTATAGACTTAAAATCTGAGACCTGGGCCCGTATTCACAAAGCTTCTTAAGCTTAAACGTTGCTCCTAGTGAGAAAAATCTAAGAAAATTCTTAGAATTATGACATTTTCTTAGAATTTCCCCTTAATTTTAGGATTAAATCTAAAAATGATTCACGAAACATCTTAGCCCTAAAAACGGCTCCTAAGGTAAAAATTGTTTAGAGTAGAGAGGACTTTTAAGAGGCTTAAGAGTTTCTATAGCTGAGGACAAAATGGCAGAAAGAAGAAATATTCTCCAAACATAAAACATAAAAGTAAACACTGTTCTTTTGTCCAATTTGGTTTTCTTGTTGTTTTACTTCCTTCCATCTCTCTTGGATAGTTGGCTACATACCATCCAAAAGTGCAACTTTAATAGACTGTCCTGTAATCATGTAAATTGGTAAAAGCTGAGCCATTTTGCTCCCATCAATCTAAAATGGATTACAAACAATAAAATCAATATGGCAAATAAATGTAAGAACTTAAATATAGTAACTACTGCATGGAAATTGGTTGTAAACATTATGATTTCACTGTCTATTATCATATATTCTATTTTTACAAAGAGTACATTTCAAGACCTTTACAGAGGTCAGAGGTTATGTTTTATCAACCAATCACAGTCCTTGAATTGTTACATCCTCCCTAACAACGGGGTCAACCACACCCACCAAGATAAAGGTATTTGTACTTTCCTTACTCAGAGTTGCTCTCAGAAGTTTCCTAAATCACTGTTAATCTAGGACTCCCAGCTAGGACTTTTTAAGCTAAGATAGGAGCTCTCTGAGAGAATTCTAAGAAGCTTTGGGAATACGGGCCCCTGAATCCTGACTCCAACAAGAAATTCAGCCCTCAGCTCAAAGAAAATTTTATTGACCAGACCTTCTTACATTTGAATTCAGGACATAGAGACTGACATCTCAGCAAGATTCTGTAAATATTCTATAAAAGTGTAATTCTGTAAAATGATAGCTTCTTACAATATCACTGAACACTCCCGGTCTCATCAGGTTGGTCATCTTTGCTGTCAGATAGACATCCACCATGTTCTCCTCCTCTAGCTGATTACTCAGAGTGATCAGGGAACACAAAATCCCAGCGCTGGAGCCTCCGAGCCTGCACAAATAATCAGGGTTCAAACTGTCAGGAAAAACCTGGAATTTAGAAATCATGTTTTCCAAACCTGAAAAAGTCTTGGAAATGTAAAAAAAAAATTACAAAGTTTTGGTAAAGTCATGATATTAAAAAGAAAATGTTTTAATAACAATTGTCTTACTCATAATTCCCATATATTAATTATATTAAACCATTATATAAAACAAATCCCTTTGTATAATATGGGATATGAATGTTGAATTATAGATTAATTGTATTTTTGGTATTGTCCCATCATTAACACCTACCCGTCATGGACCACAATAGCGCCCTCTCGATGTGCGCGCTCTTCCCTGATGATGTTGATGAGCTCAAAGGCATTACTGATGGGTCTGTCCGGATTCGGCCAATGTGGAGCCTGGTAGCAGCGAACCTCCAACACGTAGTCATCCTGTCGTTCAGTGATGTAGAAAAAAATGTAAACAAATGTTTTACATCGACAGGCTTCGTGCCTAAAGATACAGTTTAAAGAGTCACATTAGCTTAATAGAAATGCATCTGTTGCCTTTAGAACCCAGAGATTAGTGGCACAAATGCATCTCTGTCTGAAGGTTTTAAGTGTAAAACACAACCAAGACCCCAAGGGTAACTAACTAAAGGAAAGAATGAGATCCACAGCATGAGCACCATTAACCATTACTGACCTTAATTTAAAATCTGGCCTAAAAAGGCACGGTGGACAATTAATGAAGACATTGGGACAACATTGCCTATTCTCTTGTCTCATCAGACAAAAACATTGCATTTAGCAGAAACCCAACATTAAGAACAACAACTATATGTTGAAGCATGATGGTGGTAACATCACATTTGGGGGATAGTCATCATCAATATATATTTTTTTTCAACTAGGTTACAAGAAAAGGTTTTCCAGTCTACAAAGCACAATATGTGTTCTGTAACTGCAGCCAAAAGTGGTTCTACAAAGTCTGACCCACTTTTTATTTTATCGTTTTCCCTCATGTCCAACTGACCTGCTTTGCACCTTCAAATGTTAGACATATTACAGATATTAAAAAAACAATGAGGGTTTTAACACTGCAAAATATAGATAAGTTAAAAGGTTTGAAATATTTAATGCAGCTCTTTAAGTGTCTCAGATACAATATATGGACAAAAGTAATTGGCCAAACCTGTTAATTATTGAATTCAGGTGTTTTAATCAATCAGGTCCCTTATCCCCAGTGAAGTGCAATCCTAATGCTTCAGCATACCAAGACACCTTGGACAATGCTATGCGTCCAACTTTGTGGCAAAAGTTTGTGGAAGGCCCTTTCTTGCACAAAGCAACATGGTTTGATGAAGAACTTGACTGGACCTAACACAGAGCCCTGACCTCAACCCCAACAAGCACCTTTGGGATGAACTGGAATGGAGATTGCGAGCCAGGTCTTCTCATCCAACATCAGTGCCTGATCTCATAAATGCTCTACAGAACGAATGGGCACAAATTTTCACGTAAACATGCCAAAATCTTGTAGTCAGCCTTCCAAGAATAGTGGAAGCTGTTATAGCTGCAAAAGGGGGACTGACTCCATATTCATGTGTGTGTATTTGGATACAATGTCATTGCAGGTTTGGCCAAATACTTTTGTCGATATAGAGTAGTGTATGCAAGTTATCGTCTTCTAAATAAGTGTTTTTCTTACTTTTAAGGCTTCCAAAATAAAGTCTTGCACCACCAAAGACTCTTCATATGACAGAGCGATGTGATCCTCCCCTGCCAGTCTCACTGTAAATGTCTCGCAGGTGATTGGCTGCTCCTTCGTGGGCCAGTAAACACACTCCTCCTCCTCCTCACTCTGTAAATAAAAACAGACTGTTCAGAATCAATGCTACATTATACAACAGGACAAATTACCACTGTATGTGTTTGTTCAGAACTGACCAGGCTCTCAGGCAGAGAAATGATCATCTGAGAGTTATGGTCCCAGATCATCCTCCAGAAGTCATGTACGGTGCTGGACAGGGGTCTCTGAGTGATGATGAATTCACAGCTTTGATGGTAACCCTGCGAACAGAGCACGCTCTGTAAGTTTGAGTCACTGTTCTAAGACTAAAGACTCTCACTACAGTGAAACAGTCATGTGGAAACAGTTCTCACCATGATGTAAGAAGCATTAATGTAGTCTGAAGGATCTGCCGCGGTCGAAGACAGGCTTACTCTGGATCTTTCCACTGCACGAAGAGAACAAGATTAAAAACCAGTGTTCATGTGCATGCAGTATGTGGTCTTCTTAACTTTAAAGCACACAAAAGACACATTGTTCATACATTCCAGACACCACTGGTGGAGTGTTTTTTGTTTTTCATTTATCTCAATTGCCGGATGCAAATAATGAAGTCGTGACCATGTGACAGTGATCCCATATAGGGACCACATATACTGTGTCATTGCCAGAAGCTCAGTAGCTCGGCCCCCTGTAAAGAAAAAGGTAAGTACGTATGCAGATTTGCTGTAGCTTTCTGCCATTCCATGATAGATGATCCTGCATTCTGGCGTAACAAGAGACTGGTGTGGTATCATGGGAATCAGACACATTGGTAGGGTACAGTAATCAATTTGTGGGTCAAAGGTTTTCTTACTCTGGTATGAAACACTACATGAGCATGCTTTATCTTGCATCATGAACAATTAGAAGTTTGTGGATAGAGATACAGAGATAATGTGGCTCTATTTTTCCTCTGTACTTCCTCCCTCAGACCCTTTAAAACCTGGACTGTTCCATATGACACACAGACAATGTGGATTCGTTCTCCGACAATCATCATGCACAAGTTGCAGAAGGAGTGGTAACACACCTGGTCAAAACAGCACCAGTTGCACAGCTCACGATGTACACAGGACGATGTCTTTTGGCACGCTGACTTATGAATTGCAAGTCCCTGTGACTGTGCGTGCAGCCTCGTGCTGCCATCTGTTGGTTCCTTACAATACAAGTCTTAAAACGTTTTGATACCACCTCGTAATAGTAGGGCATCAAGGGTTTCCACTAGGAATATGTGGTGCAATCATCTCGAGGTTCCAGTTCATCTCGAGGCGATCATTGGGGTTGAGGTCAGTCAGGGCTCTCTGGTAGAGTTCCTCCACTTCAAGCTTAACGTATCATATCTTCATGGAGCTGGCTTTGTACACTTTTGGGCCTTTTAGTTCCAGTAAGAAGAATTTCTGTGATTTCAGCTTTGTGCAGCAGTTTAGTGAAGGCCCACGTAGTAAGGGAGTTAGACATCCACATACTTTTGGCCAAATCATATGCAAAATGTAATATATTATATTCTCATGTAAAATGATTCAAACTTTAAAGAGTTAGAAAAGCTCTTCCAGATTAACAGTCATACTGCCGTGTTACAGTGTAATTAATTTGAACCCCTGATGTGCTGAAACAGACATAACACCACTCACCAGGCATGAGGGCCGAAGTCCTGTTCTTCGGTATGTTACATTCTTTCAGTGCTGTCCCGTAGTCATCCTGATTCGCACAATTCTGGCTGATCAACTGCAACACCACAAGAGATTAGATCATTGTCTCGTTCCTTATCCAAAAGTGAAACCATCGCGTAATTCCACCGTACCTTAAACTGTTTCTCTAGACCAGTCTGTCCTGATGGTCTGGGAGTGAGCAGATCAGAGACATAAGCATGGATGTGGCTGGATGATACCTGTGTCTCTTTACTCCTGATCGCTTCTACTAACACATTGTGGATGAAAACATATTGTTCCTGGGACAAAAAAGAGAAAGAAGAAGAATGAATTAATTAATTAGTATGCTAATGAAATGTGATTTTGAACAGGGCAGGAACAGGTTTGTTGGTTTGGTTTCCCAGCATCCTCAGCCAGCCGACTAATGACCTACAGCCCACACCAACTGTCTCACAACATGACCTTTACCCGTATTACAGTCCCCTAATAATCATGCACATCTGTTACCCATCAGGGGGCCCAGTTTAAATAATCTGGATGCCCTTTGGTTCATTGGAGCGTCCTACTTCCAGTGTCATGTTGTATCTCTATGAGTCTAATAACGCTTCCAACACAACATACAGTACATGCACTGTTAATACACTGGAAGATTAAGATGCACAATGGGCCATATGCATTATATGGGGTGTTCGAGTCAAACTGGGACTTGTGATGAAATTTCATGAATGAAGGCATAAAAATCATTGATATTAACAGAAGACACAAGCACACTACAGTGATGAGACCTGTGAAACATTTGAACGGTGCAAACATTTTAAAGAAGGTCTGTGAATGACGATCCTGGCCGTGGTGTCTCAGAGCACACTGCAGTCCTTCCCCTAAACATTCAGTGTGTGAAACGGATAACTTGTCACCCACTCGCGGAAGAGACGCATCTGTCCGTGGGAACTGTACAAATAATCATTCACCAACACCACTTGCACAGTACAGGATGAGACACAGTCCTCCACAGTACTCCAAGCCATTTTTGGCCATTTAAGGAGTTCCTGGGAGGCCGGCGTTTCATACATAAAGCAGGTAGTCCGATCATGGCTCCAAATCTTTTTGCCTTCATGGCATCCAAGCAGTAGTGAAACACTGGGATAAGTGCATTCGTGTAGCAGAGGATTATATAGAGAAATAAAGGGAGTTTTCACTTTCATAACTATGTTCTGTTATTCTACACAATCAAAAGTCCCGGTTTGACTTGAACGCCCTTTGTACTTTTAACATCTTAACCTACACACTGTACTACATTCATGTCTTTAGGAAAGTGTAGCATGAGGTCAATTGTTGCTATTGCTATTGTATAAGCATTAATTAGTACCGTGTGTGTGTGTCTGTGCGTGTGTGCTGACGTACCTCAGTCTGTACCAAGTAGTTCCTCTGGGTGCGGATGTGCTTCAGGAAGCCCATGATGTTCACCGTCCCCTCTGCCTTGATCTGCTTCAGCATGCTGTCTATCACGATGTACGTTCCTGTTCTTCCCACTCCAGCACTAAACACATACATAAAGTACTACAGTATAACCAAGCATCATTTCAACTCTAATAGTGTTTATAAAGTAAACACACACACACACATCCATACACACAGTCTCGTTAGAGGTATTCACCTGCAGTGCACCACCACAGGGCCTGAGTCAGCGCTCCATGCCTCAGACGACTTCTGTATAAATTTGAGCACTGGAAGTGTGTACTCGGGGACGCCCATGTCCGGCCACTGAGTGTAATGGTACTGTTCGATGGTTCTCTCCTGACTGCGACTCTTCAGAGAGCCCTATAACACATACACGTAGAAATGATATGATCCTAAACTCTGACAGTGTCGTAAAAAAAAAAAAAAAAAAACTTGCTCGTGATCATGGAGAACCTTTTTGTTGTTGATGTTCCTCAGAGTGAAGGTCCGCTTGGTGTAGTAAGCCAACGTTATGGTACTTTTCAGTGTGACCATAAAATTCCCATACTCCTCCTGGTTGTCCAGAGGCCAGTACTGATCACATTTCCTCTATGGATAAGAGTTATGAGGTTATATTGTATGATCTACTGTATATTATTTTTTAAGGTTCCAGATGTTTAACATCACCGCTAATAACTATAGCTACTTTTGCTTAGTAGCGTCATTCCTTTTAAACTTAAACTTACAGTACTGTGCAAAAGTAGAAAAGTGGAAAAGTGCATTTCTAGTCCCTGTACCCGAGCCGTTTCGGATGGATATTTTTGTTTGCTAAGCCGCATAGTGACTAATCGATCATTCAAGCATAAAAAAAGAATAGATGAGAGGGGAAATGAGGTTGCTGCTGTTACATAAACAACAATTTTTTAAATTGTATCTCTAGGCACTTTTCATTGGGCCTTGGTGGCTCAGTGGTTGGTTTCCACCTGCCATGCTGAAGGCCCGGGTTCGATTCCCAGCCAATGCCGGAAACCAGCCCCTGGATGCAGTGCAGGTCCCAATCCCGGATAAAATAGGAGGGTTGTATCAGGAAGGGCATTCGGTGTAAAAACCTGTGCCAAGTTGTTGTGCAGATCGGATGATCAGCTGATCTCTCGACGGGAACAGCCGAAAGACCAACAAAGACTTTTCAGCCAGTTGCAGTAAACATTTGTTCATATTTCTTTCATTTAATCTGCTTCATTCAATACTTTTGCACAGTACTGTCTATTAATTAACATTGAGATTTTTAAGAAAGTTAAATTCATTGCATCATGATCATGGTTAATTCACTATCACCAGTTTTCGATGACCAATTTAAGACAGATCATTTGATAGTAAACGAGACCATGAAGTGCAAATAAAGCCAACCAAACTTTGGTTGTGAAAACACTGTAGCAACATTAATTTGGCAGCATTACAACCGTTGGGACGACTTTGAAATTTTGAAAGTTCAAATGACTTTGATGAAATGATGTCAGAACAACGTTGACAATATGATGATGATGGTACTGTATAGTGCTAAACGTATGCCTCCATACCATCATGGACCACTAGAGGGCATGGTGTTCAGGCTAGAAAATATACACAGATTCACAAGCATGCTGAGCTGTACTGTATATCATTCTTTATGAATCCAAAACTAAAGTAAAGTCCGCTTCCCCTTACCCGGCCTTTCTCCAGCAAGTTGGTAATCATGACAATGACACTAACGTTCTGCTCCCACACCATCCTCCAGAAGTCTTCCAGGCTGGTCTTCAGTGGACCCTGAGCTGCTATGTACGCTTTGGGTTGTTTGTAGCCCTAGGACAATGGATCATTCTAGTCAGCAGTGTTTTTAAGCACAATCAAGCCAAGAGGAGAACGTTCTAGATCGTCACTATACAAGCTGTCTATATTTAACAGAATCTGCTGTAAAGCATTAAAAAATCTCATTTTGATCAGAACAAACTATAACCTGTACAAAGATTGCAGCCTTCCAGAGTGATTAATAATTTACACTTAATGCACTCAAATGTGGGTTTGTGTGGACTTATTACACTTCCATCAATCCATCCATCCATCCAGTAACCAATAGAGAGCCAATGATGATTACCATTGTATTCCATTTTTCCAACCATGGTAGAACCTCTGGTCTAAAGTGTTTACACATTTACGCACTACAAGCAATTTGGGGATGCCAATTAGCCTAATCTGCATGTCTTTGGACTGTGGGAGGAAAGCAGAGTACACCCACCAGGCACTGGCAGAACATGCAAACTCCATGCACACAGACCCCAAGGCGGAAATCGAACCCAGACCCTGGAG
The DNA here is from genome assembly GCA_030014365.1 of Clarias pachynema. NCBI lineage: Eukaryota > Metazoa > Chordata > Actinopteri > Siluriformes > Clariidae > Clarias > Clarias pachynema. The sequence continues at coordinate 21,715,877 of JAQMYL010000004.1, read as the reverse complement.
CTGTGACTCTCCAGTGCTAACCACTACACCACTATGCCACCACTTACATCCACGTAACTGGCGTTTATATAGTCTCCAGTCTTTCCATCTTTCTCTGCATTATTATTTAGCTTGACTCGACTGTGATCATCTGAACAAACAGAAAAAAGAAACATCGTCACAATTTAGTTTCTTTAAACAGCACTGAGTATAAGTAAGTATCTGATTCTCTTACAGGCCAGGATGTTGATGTATCTGTTCTTGCACTTGTTGTCTGGGTGGTTTGAACTGTCTGTGGTAATAGCCATGTCCACAGTGCAGGACTGAATTTCCTGTGAATAACCCACACATTACCGTCATGTAGAGCCAGTCACTTCCCCTACAGTCAGTCAATTAATGCTGTTAATTAACGCATGTCATCACATTTCACACTGGACTCATGCAGAGTGCATGCAATGATGTGTTCGGTAACAATAACCAAGACAGATGAGAAAAGAACAGACTACAGCTATGGATATGAAGGGAAAATCAACATACGGACTTGTCTTACCTCGTAAGACTCTTTCAAGGTCTAATCAGGGGACGAGATTGAAAAAACAAACACAACAATGAGAGTCCAGGACACACAGTGAACAGCCAGTGCAAATACATAAAGCACTAGCTACTTATAGCTTTTATGAATTGTGTTTGAACCTCCGGGGCAGTGTGTATGACACCTGATTATACCCTTGAGAACACATTGTGGTATTAACAAAAAACACAGATGTCATACAACAATCATTCCTTAGAACTTGCTCAACGAGCCATAGGATTAAACACTGGTAGATACAGTCCTACACTTACATATGGGATGTAATCCACAAGTGTTCAAGTCAAACCAGGACTTTTGATTGAGCAGAATAACAACAGAGTTATAAGTCCACTTGGAGCCCACTTCAGTCGTTCCCGTGAACATTCAGCGAGTGGAACACAAAAAATCGATGGATACCTTGTAGACAACTTTCGGACGTAATTCATCTGTCTGTGTAAACTGTACACACGATCATTCACCAACACCACTTGCACATTACAGGATCTCGCCTGAGAGTTATTGCCCCATCCCTGTATAGTCCTGATCTCGCTCCAAGCCATTTCCACATGTTTGGGTCATTAATGGGATTCCTGGGAGGCCAGTGTTTAAAATGTGATGCAGACAGTCTGATCATTGCTCCAGTGTACAGAGAAAACGTTCAACCTTGATGGTGTCCAAAGCACACTATAGAGAAATAAAGAGAGTTTTTACTCTCGTAACCATGTTCTGTTATTCTGCACAATCAAAAGTCCCGGTTTGACTTGAACACCCAACAGCAATAAGCTACATTAGCAGGCTAACTATTATAAGACACAAAAGGCACTCAAGGTTAAAAGGTGCTACATAGCAGAAAAGAGTGTTGTATGAAAGGAATTATTGTTGTATGACGTTATTTGTCGTATTGTTGTGCCATATCACTATGTAACCTTGTGCTCATATCCCAGCATACAGGCACACACAGGATTACGAGCTGTTATATTCCACCCTGAATGTTAGCATGCCTGAGAGAGAATCCGTTTAAGTTTAATAACATGCTTCCTGATTAATTTAGACGAAGTGCATGCTCAGGTGCTATCCCTGCGCACGTCCGACTCGAGTGCGATCATTCCAGTTATATTTAACAGTTCTTAAAGGTTAATTTCGACCCTAATATGTTAATTAACAGTTTGAGCAGTACCTCAAACTCCTTGGAGAAGGTGCTGTTGGAGTGAAGGTCTGCGACGTGCTTCACGAATTCTTTCACTGGAAGTGCAGCGTGTTCTTCTGAAAAACCAAGCATTCGCATACAGTATGTCGAGTGTACACAGTGGACAGAAATGTACTGTATGTGGGTGTCTGTGTGGGTGTACGGTTACCTGTATCAAGGAGCAGAGGTGTCGACGGAGCTGTTATGACTCTGGGAGACGCTTTGTCCTCGACGTACAGATGTGTGGCTTGAAAGCACTTCCTGCACACACAAGAATCACACAGGTTAAAGCACCAGCCACGTAAAAGCTTCTTGCCGAGATAACGATAAGCCGAATGGAGCGCATTAAACGCGGGGAGGAAAGGTTCTGATGGGTTTGTGTGAAATTTTAAGGCAACTCTGTGACCCTTAAAAAATAATAAAATTAATGAGGGTTTCAAGAAATCCGTGTCTGGCCAGCAAGCTGAAGGTGCTACTTCTACTAATGAATTCGCTACGGCAAATCTACAGTATGCTTCCTAATAAAGGCTCTGTAAAGGTATTAGCAAATTCCCATGAATGTTTAGAAGAAGTTACAGACAGAGATAAAGCGTGACGATGACGGAGGATGATGACGATGACGACGCTGATTCGAGATGACAGACAGTGAAACACATCTACAATATTAAACATCAACTATACAAGCCAGTGCTTCATGACACTGCAATAGTTATACATGAACTGTAGAATATAGCAATAATGCCCTGAACTGCTCATTACAGAGGAGAAGAAGTTCAGCAGGGTGGCAAAGAATGCTGCATCGTAGCAATATGTAGGTCCCTAAGCATATATATTCAGCACCACAACCTAAAGGAAGTGTTACTTATGTTGTTTGGTATTACTGTGTAGCCACATTATCAAACCTCTTGCTGTTTCAGTATCTTTATCATTCATCCATCATCTATACCACTTATTCTGCATCCAGGGTCGCGGGGGCCTGGAGCCTATCCCAGGAGACTTAGACCATGAGGTGGGGGACACCTTGGACAGGGTGCCACTCCATTGCAGTGCTTGGTGGGTTTCCCCAGGGTGTACCCTGCCTTGTGCCCCAAGCCTCCTGGGATAGGCTCCAGGCTCCGCGATCCTGAATACAGGATAAAGCGGTATAGAAGATGAGCGAGCGAGTAAAGAAAGACGAATTTAAATCCACAAATGTCAATATTCTCTGTTTATTTTTATTGATCAAATTTCATATTTGTAATGCAAACTGGTTCTTGTTTGGTTATTGTTCATGACAAATCATTACACAAGATATTAAGGTATTAAATATTAATGCGTTAATTATACAAAATGAAAATACAAATGTTTTTAGTTACAGCAGTTCATTTATAACCCCACGTTTAAAGTTATTTCTTAAAGTTGTGTGTTGGTTTTAATAAGCTTCACTCTTCTGGGAAGACTATCCTCTAGATTTAGGAGTGTAGCCGTGGGGATTTGTGTGCATTGAGTTATTAGTGAGTTGAGGCACTGATGCTGGGATGACGAGGAGGCTCCGGTTCCTCTTCATCCTAAAGGTGCTAGTTCAGTGGGGTTGAGTTCAGCCAGGCCCCTGTGCAGGACACTCGAGTTCTTCAACTCCAACACACTTCATGGAGCTGGCGTTGTGCACATTGTCATGCTG
>JAQMYL010000004.1:21530657-21542577 GCA_030014365.1 Clarias pachynema | reverse complement strand
CCCCCCCCCCCCCCCCACACACTCATTTGCTTACTGTCTACAATGAAAAAAGTAACGGTAATGGTAACGGTTGAAGTAACGGTCCCATGTGCTCCATCACTCATAATCAAACTTTATTTACATTCTGCATGCGTGTTTAACAGAGATCATCAAGCATGGACACATCGTTTTCCTACATTTTTTTCATTATTATAATTGTCACGGACGGTCCGTGTAAGGCAGGCTTGGAGGACCCAATTCCAGAGCGAGCGTGGCTGTGTGGTGGGATCAGAGCTGCAGCGCATGTGCTGAATCGTTGTGATCGATGGTGAACAAACTTGATTTCAGAAGGCATGCGTCTGTTCTCAGCGTTGCAGTTATCCTGGGGATTCAGGCAGATCCGGGAATGAAAGCAAAGGGTCAAAACCGGATGATCAGAAAACGTGTTGAACAAATCCAATTCGTGCGGCGAGAGACGTAACCGGGGAAGCAAAAAAGGGTCGACAACGTGAAAAAAATAAAATAAAATAAATAAATAAGCGAGAACGTATTCTTGGCAGCCATAAGACATAGAAAACACAGGGTTTGGGGCACGCAATAATTCGGCAATGAACGATTACTGGTGCGAGACTTATATAGAGCGAAGTGATGAATGAAAATAAAATACCACAAACACATTTTCAACCAAAACAATCTAAGTAAGACAAAGAAATATTTGGATACTTGGTTACACAGATATGGTTATAGTACTTAGTTTGCCATCATGTTTACCTAGTTGAATTTCCCTTTAACTTCAGCAGTGACATTAACAGTGAGGAGACGTTACCTGTGTAGAGGTGAGGAGTCTCCAGCTTTAAAATTAAAAGGATGAACCATAAACCAATCTCTCTTAATGGACATACCGCTGGGTGCTGCTGATTCTGATCTCTCTCCCTGGAGTTTACTCATCATTTTATCTTGTTAATTTAATGAGAGCTACATTTTACTTGCAAGGAACAGAATCAATTTCATGGTGACCCTTATTTTGTCCATAATAGTTTACTGTTTGCACTTTTATATTACTTCTTTCATTGTACTCAATTAATTTGGATATGAATATTTAATTACTGAAATACCTTTTTTTATCAGTGTCAAGATCACGTGTCTCCATCTTTGAATATTTGTAAAGTATCCACAAAGTCGCAGTTGAGTCTTGAAGAATCACACTCTTGGAAAGCACAAACACAAATATGTACTGTAGTTAAACTTTCACACAATAATTTTCACATCTTTGCGCCAAAAGAACAATGGCCACTCTTTGGTTTAAAAAAGGGATCAGCATCACAGGAAATCTGGAGCTGTGATCATAAAAGGGAAAACAAACATTTTGGGAAAAAAATCCTTAAAAAATATGAAGAAGTAAATTAAAAAATATATCCTAATATTGGGCAAATACGGATATATAAGCAAAATAATCCTTATCATTAACAAGATTCTAAAAAAAAAATTATTTAAACTGATATATAAACATGCTTTAAATGTACACTGACATTTACATAATTAATAGATATTTGTTGTATGATCTTGCATAAACTGTGCCAAAAACACAATAAATAAAGTCCTGCTATGATGGTCTCACAGTATATATGCCTTGAGAATCTAACTATCATAGATGAGACTTAATTCGTATACCTAATCATAATCCAGATGGTGGGATTTACAGAAGATAGGAAGTGCATAACAAACCTAATGTTGGTTACACTAGCTAACTAATTACACATAAAATCAATTTAATTTAAAAATTCAGAAATATTATGTTAAACTGCACTAAGACAACAATGTTCTGCCTTTATTCTAATGATACACAGTTCTTGTGACTCACATGAACATTGTTTTAACCTCACATGAGCTAGCTAACCAATTTGCAATCATTCTTTTTAAAATTATGTTTCCTTCGTATTTTGCTCTCCTTTGTAAGGTCTGTTTTTAAATAAAATAAAATAAAAGCATCACAAACATTTACAACCTGTGAAAAACACTGGGATGATTTCAGTGGTGTTGGTTTGTAGTTGTAAGTTGGATATTCAACAGATATTCAGGTCTCAGTGGCTGTGGTTCATTTCTCAGATCAAAACAGAAATTCTCAAAACAACTTCTACAAGCTTCACATCATCTTGACACTTGTGAACATCATAAAAGCAATTTCTCATTTCTCTTCATCTCTGTTTTAACAAATTGCTTTGTACATTCATGTAAATAATTATGCACAACTGTTTCCTACATTATCAACTGCTTCCCTGATGGATAGTCTCACCCCCAAAACATCAAAACATCAGTTCATTGTATAAGTCATTACACACAAAATGGTCGAACCAGTTGCCATAATCTGTCAACCATGTTTTCCAGAGTTCCAATTCATATTTGACATTTTTTGTTCTGTCTCGAATTCATAAAATGCTGTCAGGTGAATCTTGACTTCACCCATATAAAGGAATTATTAAAACCAATCAACCAATGAGGATGTTACAGCAGACACTTGCAGAAGACAGATATAACACGCCTAAAGTTTATGTCAGTGCTGCATTGTGATGTGGGAGAGGATCTGTTACTTGACAGACAGGAAAGTCAGGAAGTGTGGAATAACAGCACTGTAATAACCCATAATGCATCACTACATGGGAAACATTCCTTCTGCCTAAGGAATGTTTCCCATGTTTACACTTCTAATTTAGTACTTTGTTTTTCTTTGCGCTGTACAGGGCTGAAAACCTGTCTTAACTTTTCTGTATCACAAAGACATCATCTATCAGAAAATTACATTACAATCATGTACAAGTGAATCCTGTTCAGTCTTTCTTCCACATACAGTAATGTGTAAGCATAAACTTTGTTTTGATAAATTCAGTACTGTCATAAAATATTAGCTACTGTATAGTTTTGATCAGATAATACGTATAGAGTACACTGTTATATTGACCACTTGACTAAGCAGTTTTACTGCTGTAATCATAAACAATGACACAAGGAGTTTTCATTCTGATGCCAGTGACATGTTCACTGACATAAGTGTTTAATTTTGAGAGACAGACTTTGATCTAGTATTTGATGTAACTTTTGATCAAGTTACAGACTTTTGTAGGTCATACATTTTGTTGTGCTGTTTGTAATAATTGTTATGAGAAATGCACTGGCAGTTTTGTAAATGTTCAGGATGATTAAAAAAATGTTCCAAAGCAACTAAGAAAAACTGTATAATGGATATTACTGGATATTATGACTTTTCATATTTTAACTTTCTACTGCACTTATTTTTTAATTTGTGTCAAAAATAAATGAATAGAGGCCCCCGCCAGTGGTGCGGCAGTAAAGTGCTCGCCCTATCATCTGGAGATTGCAAATCTGATTCCTGTGTGATGCTGTAGCCTCCTGCAGCTGGGGGCTTGGATAGCTGATTAGCCAAGCTCTCTTAGAGGTGTGGGATGAAATGCACTCTGCGCTTACACATCAATCATGGCTCTATGCCAATCATGGATGTCGGTGGGATGGGCCAACGGTGCGTGAGTGTGCAGTTTGAAAAGATGTTGTTGGCTAGCAGCACGTTGTTCGGAGGAAACAAGTGATAATAAATAAGAGAATACAACATCCATATAAAACCAAGAAAAATACCCAAAAATAAATTAATTAATAAATACATAAATTGTCCTCCCTTTCTCATCCAGAAGGGCCCTATGATCAATGCTGAACAATTATTTATTTGACCTTTGACTCCAGTGTCCTGTTTCCAAAATAATAGTATTATTTTACACAGAAAATGAAAAACAAAAAATACATAACTGTCAGATATTAGGTTTAGACACAAACACATTAATACTAACAAAAACCCAATTAAGTTATTACTCATGACCTCTGAATCAGTGCACCTAAAATCCAAAACTTCAACTTAACATTATTTTCAATATTAATTAACCTGCTCTTTTCTTTGATAAATCATTATTTTGTCCTAAATATGCCTAAACAATTCAAATATATCTGTACATTTCCTAATGTCAAACAAGAAGCGTTTTTAAGTTTATATATTTGCTTGAAAATAATATTAAAAGAGTAAACTATGAAAACTCACTTCATCAGTGAATCATTTTTAATATACAGATTATACTTTCATTTCAGTAAAATCCAGGTCATGTGAGATATTGCTTTAAAATCTGCTGTAAAATGTGTGGCTACCTGTCCTACAGAGGGTGCACTTTTACATTGAATATCATTACTTTTCAGATTTATTTTCATATTTTAATAAAAACATTATAATTTTTTACTTACTTTCATAATATTTTTAGGGGAACACACAAAAAATTAAACATAGATGTTTCTATTAGATGTATATTATTGTTCCAGAGTTACTTTACAGCTAATTTTCACATTAATATTTTATTTTTAAAACTACTGTAAGAAGTGAAACACATTACAGTATGTCGTCTGGTAGAGCATTGTTACTTTCACTGAAAAAGCAAAAACCCGACAATACCTGTTTCAGGTTGTACCTGTATCCCACACATTAAACATTTCCAACATCTGAGTTTTACACGAGTTTTATTTACAATATATCCGCACTGTTCTTATATAAAGTCGTTAATAATAAATAAATCACTCACGTTTAGTCACCTGGCCCTGTTGTGTTACATTAATATCTCAGTTTCCGCTTGAAATGTTGTGTTTCAACCTTTCCAAAACTTCCACAAAATGCAGTCGACGCTGAAATGCTTTCACTTTAGGAAGAATGATTCATTACAGGTGATGAGTCATTCGGAAATCGGGAGTCGACCCTTTGAATCGTTTCATATTCACACTTTTGACTTCATTAGCTTTAAATTTTTAATTGTTATTATCCACAACAACGAAAAAGCTACAACTTATTATTTACTGATGTAATTCAGAGAATATGTTTTTTAACTGCTAAACTGACTTTTAATTTGAATTTATAAATAAAATGAAGATTTAAAATGGTTAAAACTCCACTGCCATGAAAAAAGTTGTCATAGTCAAATTACTATCCTGCATCAAGCACTGAAAACAATTAAGGAGATTTTAAAGTACTGGAATTGATTTAAAGAGATGTTCAACACATTATTAAAAACTGTACAGGACTGCACTGAATCTTCAACATTGTGGAAGAAAAAAAAAACATACAAATGGAGATCACTTAAATACTAGGTGAAGTTGCATGGTTAATAATCTACAATAAAAACCTTAACTATGTTTAATAGTTTCCATACGATTTCCATGTGCACAAAGTGCTTTCTTTGAAGTGTAATACATGTTTATAGATAAACCAAAGTCAAAATCAAAGTGTCTTTTATTGTTATTTCAACTATGCAGTAGTTATAGTATATAGTGAAATAAAATAAAAAACATCCCTCAGGACCATAAACAACACAACTAATGGAGACTACACATATCTAAAATTATACCAAAAGAATCCCAAACTACATAAAGTGAGTGTGTCAATGAGCACAGTTAAAAACAGTACAGAACAAAACATTTCAATATAAGAATAATAAATGTAATGAATGTAAACATTGATAGTGATAATGCAAATCTATATACTGTAATACATATGATATTTTGACTTATTTCATTTTTAGGAGCCAGATCAATAATGTGCAAAAAAGGACCCCCCAATAAAACTGTTTTAAAATGCATTAAAGAAGAATTATTGCTTGATGTATCCACCGCACCTCGATATGCTCGATATACTAGTGGTCAAAATTTGTCATCAAAATTAAATAATGCTGCTGTCTTGGCTTGTATAGTTAAACACTAGTGCATCTTGTAACTTGTGTGCATAGATACTTAATTAATTAAGATTTAATCTTTTCTGAGGCTTCACAGATAGTTGGTAAATTATAATGAATCAGGCAGACACTTCAAGTTGTTCAGGTTCATTACGGACATTTTAAGCTTATTTAACTTAATTATGGACACTTGTTTAATTTAATTATGGGCTGCTAAAGCAAGAGCATTAATGTATTGGAACACCTGCAGCCCAGTGAATCACGCCCCTGATTTCCCCTTATGAGTAAAATGGAGGCTAATTCAGTTGGTAACTCTTCCTTGCAGGCCTTACTGTACTGTTCGCCAAGCTGCATAAACCCGACACCTATCTTAACCAAGGTTTTATATTATATTTATAGTATTTATATTATTACTTAACCTAGGTCAGATATTACGTTAGAAATGAAGTAAAAATGTTTTAAAACATACCATTACAATACCATTTTTTATTGTTTCGGTGTATCCACTTGAACCCAGATAATTGATCTCAATGTTTGTACCTGTTTTTTCTCATCATGTTTAAATATTTACTGATCATTTAAGGAGAGCCCTAGAGTAGTGAGTTGGGTCTAAAAATTTGGCCAAAAAACATTCTTGTTCTAGTGGTTCTAGTGGACAATTCATGTGTGTTATTCCATCCATAGATGTAATAACATGAGCCCGGATTCCCGAAAGCTTCTTATCGCTAAGTAGTTCTTAAGTTGTACCTTAACCTCTGTCTTAACGTTATGGCGCATTTCCCGAAACGTTCGTACTCTAAGTATATCTTAGGTAAGTCACACGTTCGTAAGGTTGGTCTGGACCAACCTTAACTCACTCTTAGCATTGTATTAGCTCAAGACGCTAGTCGCCACCACTGTGCAGCAATCTTTAAAAATCAGCGGTGTATGCAAGCACATCATGGCACGTTATCAAAGTCATATTAATGATCGAATATACTGTAGACCTGTTTAAGAATTTTATTTTATTTGATATCAGACCTAATAGAGTGAATTTTAATTAGCCTATTTCATGATGTGACTAATGCATTCAAATTTGCAATTAGTTTTAATATTGAACAGCTGGCAAACAATTAGACAGCGATACAGCGTGATGTTGTGCTAAACCGAAGACGGCGCCGTCCGCAGAGCAGTGTGGCTCATGTAAATTTTTTCTTTAGGCAAAACTTCAGCCCTTTTCATATTTTGCCTGAGGTGGTTATTTAAAAATAAAAGTTTCGCCTTCCAAGGCAACAGATTATGGAGCTTCTTGCCCTGCTCAGACCTGCGCGTGCCTAGCCAACGCGTCGTACTTACACTCTATGTCCCGATGTCCAGCTGCTTGCTGCTTTTTGCTTAAAATCTGTTTCATTGATCATTAGCCATCATCCATGACTGGGTGGACTTTTCTTTTGACACATTTTATTTTAGGATGAAATTACATTTAGTTAAGTGAGAAAATAAATTTGGCAGTTTCAAACCCCGCATCCATTAGTTTTTCTGAGTGATTGTGATGCTTAATACACCTATCCCACCAATGCGGGTTGACTCGCTGTGAGATGCGGTGTTAGGCCGCCTTCGACGTTCCACGAAGTTCTGCAAGGTCCATGAGCTTTCGCATGTTAAACATGTTTAATGTTTCTCGTGGAAAGATGGAAAAGTAATCACGTAATCAGTAATCAGTAATCATGATGAACCATATGGCCACCACGCGAAAGCGAATAGGTGAGATAGGGGTATTAAACCCCTACTCTGTCAACTCATCGTATTCATTCCATAGTGCGCTATACAACCCCAACAACTGACATGCTTCACATTGTTCCTGAAGCTGGTGAAGAGTGTTGTCAGCTGTTTGTCAATAAACTATGATTGTATACCCGGTTCGTTTCACCGCTACTACAAGTTACATGAAAATATTAGCAACAGTTTGGTGATTTAATTTATATATTTGTCTATTATGGCATGCTATTGATAAGTTAACCCATGTATAAATAAACACTATTGGAAGAATTCTGTGCAATGTTTAATTTGCATAGAAAGTGCTGTCTTTCTTAACGCCGTCATGCAAAATAAGTGAAAAATCAATTCCCGAGCAACGAATGTCATCTAATTCAGTACCTTCACTGTACACAGCGCCTTGTAATGTCGGACGTAAGAGGCAGTGACTTAGAAGACTCTTAAGGGGCAGTTCCGGAAACACACTTAGAAAAGTAATCAACTTACAGAAGATATATCTTAAGAGTCTTATTAGCGCACTAAGAGTGCGCGTTATCAGGAAATTGGACCCAGTTCTTTAAAATACCTGGTTGCCATGGATGCGGTATGTGAGGACGTCACAGCAGAAGATGAATATGACACTCCTAAAGATTATTTTAGTGCTGCATTGTGATGTGAAAGAGAGAATCTATGACCTGACAGACAGGAAAGTCAGGAAATGTAGAATAACAGCACTGTAATTTCCCATAATGCACTGCATGTACTGTTCAGTTCTGCCTACGTTTGTTTCTTTCTTTGTGCTGTACAGTGACAAAAAAGTCTTGTCTTTTTTCCTTTCTGTCTCACAAAGACATAATCTACGTATTAGCCAATAACATTACAATCATGTAAAAATGAATTCTGTCCAATTCTTTGAAATCAATCTTCCAAATACATAAAATTTACTGTACTTACAACTACTTATACCCCTATCTCACCTATGCAGTGTGACTTGCGGTGAGAAGGAGTGTTAGGCACTGTGAGCCGCCTAGAGTGACCGCCCGACGTTCCGCGAAGTTCAGCACTTTTCATATTTTGCCTGAGGTGGCTATTTTAAAAAATGTTTCGCCTTCCAGGGCAACAGATTATGCAGCTTCTTGACTTGCTCAGACCTGTGCTTGCCAGGCCAACGGGTCATAATTACGTTGTACATCCCGATGTCCAGCTGCTTGCTGCTTTTTGTTTAAAATATATTTCATTGATCATTAGCCATCATCCATGACTGGATGGACTTTTCTTTTGTCACGTTTTATTTTATGATGAAATTTTATTTAGTTAAATGAGAAAATAAACTTGGAAGTTTCAAACCCCGCATCCATTAATTTTTCTGAGTGATTGTAATGCTTTAAAATCTCTACTCTTTCATCTGATCGTATTCGTTCCATAGTGCGCTATACTGTACAACCCAACAACTGACATGCTTTACATTGTTTCCGAAGCTGGTGAAGAGTGTTGTCAGCTGTTTGTCAATCAACTATGATTGTATACCCGGTTCGTTTCACAGCCACTACAGGTTACATGAAAATATTAGCAACAGTTTGGTGATTTAATTTATATATTTGTCTATTATGGAATGCTATTGATGAGTTAACCCATGTAGAAATAAACGTTATTGGAGGAATTCTGTGCAATGTTTAATTTGCATAGAAAGTGTTGTCTTTCTTAACGTCGTCATGCAAAATAAGTAAAAAATAAATTCCTGAGCAATCGATGGCAGCTAATTCAGTACCTTCACTGTACACAGCGCCTTGTAACGTCGGACGTAAGAGGCAGCATCTTAAGAAGACTTCTAAGGGACAGTTTGGGAAACAACTTAAGAGTCTTCTTAGCACGCTAAGAGTGTGCGTTATCGAGAAAACGGGCCCAGGATGATTCAGGAAATGTTCCAATGTTACTGAGAAAAACTGTATAATGGATATTACCAGATATTATGAGTGCATATTTCAACCTTCTACTGCACAAACTGTGTATATACAATGTATTATGTATAATATACAAACATTAAAAAAAACATAAATTGAGACCCTTTCTCATTTAGTATACTAGAATCCTCCATTTCAATTACATCCAGATCATACAAGAGTTTGCTGTAAAATTTGTGGTTATCTGTTCTGCAGAGGGCGCACTTTTATATTAAATACCATTTCTTTTCAAATTTGTTTTAATTGTATTAGAAATATTATTATTTTTACTTACTTTTTGTTCTTCGCACAATATTAAACATGAGCATTGCCATAGAGTTACCTTACAGCTAATGTTCACCTTAATCTTTCGTTTTTAAAACTACTGTACGAAGTGTGACAGGTATAACCGCTATATAATGATATCGATAATACCCGACCAATATAGGGGTCCAATAGTATATGGTATAGTTATCAATTATATAGTAATACCCGATTAATACCTGTTTCAGGTTGTACCTGTATCCCACACATTACACATTTCCTACATCTGAGTTTCACACAAGTTTTATTTACAATAAATCGTCATTGTTCTTATAGAAAGTTGTAATAATAAATAAATTACTCACCTTTAGTCACCTGGCCCTGTTGTGTTATATTAATATCTCAGTTTCCACTTTAAATATTGTCTTTTTTCTTTTACAAAACTTCCACAAAACGGCGTCGAGGCTGAAACACTTTCACTTTAGGAAAAATGATTCATTACAGGTGATGAGTCATTCGGGAGTCGATTCTTTGAATTGGTTCATGTTCGCGTTCTGTTCTGACTTCATTAACTTTAGAACAGTAAGCTTTAAAACGTAAAGCATTATTTGTTGGGGAAGTTACTCAAAAAAATTAATCTACTACAAATTACTAATTACTACTTTAAAATTGTAATTTGCCCACATTACTGATTATTACATATAAAAAGTAATCAGATTATTAATTACGTTACTTTCAAGTCACTTTGAATTTCAAACAACCTTTCCTTTCAAATTTCACAGGAGCAACAACAGGTTGAGGCGCGCGCCCATCACAGGCGCACATCTGTTGCACATCTGTTGTCGCTCCTCGCTCCCTACGTAGGTGTGTTCCCCTTCTGCAGGACCAGCTGGCGATAATTAATGTTAACGGATCTCGTTAGAACTCCTCAGCTTGTCCCCCCGTCCTCCCTCCTTTAACCCTCTCCTTTCCCGTTTTTTTCTAAATAAAATGACCCCTTTCCCCGTAAGACCTCGCCTCGTGCCCGTGTGTCTGTGGTGCCGCCCGTGCAACGAGTGAACGAGTGAACCCGTTATATTATCAAATGTAAAACTACAAAGCTCTCCGACGATTGATTAAAGCGCGTGCTCGTTAACTGATGCTGCCGAGCAAAACGTGATTTTTAAATGCACTTTGATTAATTTTTAAACACTACATTTGTAACGCTATTAATGTAATGTTATTCACATTGGTAACTGTAATTAATTACATGCATTTAAAATATAACGCGTTACATTACTGCATTATTAGGAAAAGTAATTATTATAGCCAACTCTGATTTTTATTTACACAAGAGCTACAACTTGTATAATAAAATCATTTGAACGTATTCAAATATATTAATCATTTAACAAAAGATTCCAGAAAAAAATTTCACCATTTCAGAAGTGTTAAATTACAGTACTGCAATTAAGGAGATTTGAAATTACTGGAATAAAAAAAAAATATATATATTCAACAAATTATTAAAACCTGTAAGGACTGTGCCAACCCTTCCACTTTGTGGAGGAAAGAAAAATACAAATGGAGATCACTTAAATACTTGGTGAAGTTGCACAGTAGCAAAAGTCAACAGTAATAACTTATACAGTATTTAATAGTGAAGAGCATTTCCATACACTTAAAGAAAACATTGCTAAAGTCTATTATGAATCCAAAAAGCAAGAGGAAGCAAGTTTGAAATGAATAAATAAATAAAATATAATGAATAAAGAAGCATGCTTTCTGTGTGATGTAATGCATGTTTATAGATAAGCCAAAGTCAGAAGTTAAGGGGGCTTTTATTGTTATTGCAACCATATACCGTAGTTACAGTGAAATGAAATAACATTCCTCCAGAGAGCTATATAAAACAACACAACTGAGACTACACATATCTTAAATTATACCAATAGAATCCCAAATGAAGTGCACAAGTGAATGTGTGTCAATGAGCATAGTTAAAATATTGAAAAGTCGACCAGTACAAAGTTCATTTAGAGTGCAAAGCTGACCAATACAAAGTTCCAATGTAAGTAAAAGTGCAAAACAAGATACTGTATTGCAATATAGGTATAATAAATGTAATGAGTTTAAACATGCTTGAGAGTCAAAATACAAATCAATAAAATACAGTATTTACACTGTAAATTCCAATAGCTTTGCTGACTCGCATATAAATAGTAAACTTTACTCAAAAAATTAAAACTATACTTC
>JAQMYL010000004.1:20968836-20981509 GCA_030014365.1 Clarias pachynema | reverse complement strand
TGGAATCCAGTCGCGGGCCGGATTGAACGGCTCAGCGGGCCGGATTCAGCCCGCGGGCCGCCAGTTGATGATCAGTGGCATATATACTCACAAAAAAATTCTACCATCAGTTAATATATAAAGTATGCTAATATCATGCTTTTACCAAGTTTTTATATTAAACTTTAAACATACTTGT
This sequence comes from Clarias pachynema, assembly GCA_030014365.1. NCBI lineage: Eukaryota > Metazoa > Chordata > Actinopteri > Siluriformes > Clariidae > Clarias > Clarias pachynema. The sequence goes on along the minus strand of JAQMYL010000004.1, from coordinate 20,981,331 downwards.
ATTATAGTACACTTTCCAGAAATTTCTTATTGGAATTATACTTTAAGTGAAAGTTCAGTGTAATTTCCAAAGCGTAAAGGGTTTGACCCTTTTTGCACGGGCAGCACCATAAAGCATGGACATGAGGTGAGGTCTTACAGAAAAAAGGGTAATTTATTTAGGATAAATTGGGTAGGAAAAGGTTTAAAGGAGGGAGAATGGAAAGAAAGGGAAGGAAGTGCACGTGCAGATCTGGTGGGTAGTGCCTCATTGGCATGCGGTCATGCCTCCTCAATGAACAGCTGTCAGCATCAACTGAAGCCAGGACCATCTTTGTGGAAAAGTGGAACCGTCACCACACGCATCCCAAGATCTCCAACCAGAAGGGCACACCAGGACGAGTTAGACAGGTCCAAGGGACAGATGGGGACTGGATCACTGGCAGCTCAGGAGATACATGTATAACTCGACAGAGAAACTGGGAGAGAGAAAGAATGAGAGGGAGCGAGAAAGGAGAAGAGAGAGAAAAGGAGAGAGCAGAAGAGAAGGAGAGTGCGACAGTGCTAACAACTACACCACTGTGCTGCCTCAATTGTCTTTAAAGCCCACATTATTTTCGGAGCACCACCACCTCAGTATAGAGTCTCCTATAATCAGAGCTCTTTCAGGTTTCTCAGAGGGTTAATCACTTAGGGGAGCAAACCTGTTGGACATGTGAAGCGCAGAGGAGATGTGTTCCAGTGGGTTATCTTTAGTCTTAGCTTTGGCTGAACGAGTATGCCACCGAGTCGTCACCCACTTGCCCCTCTATGAGGGCTCTAATGCCGGAGTCAGGGGCTGGCTATCTCCGCCTCCAGCACCCAGACTGTCCGCTACGGCAATAATACTCCTCTCGCGCTCGCTAACCCTCTCTAAAGTCTGGATGTGCTCCTCTAACCTAATATCTTCTCCATCAGAGTGCTCACTAACACACACCTATCACAAATAAAGGTACCGCCAATGACGGAGGAAGAATGTCTAAATACACTTAAAATTGTGCTTTTGTACAATTTAATTACAAATTAAATGCACTTAGTACAAAATTATTTGTTCCAAAATAGCAAACTTCAAGTATACTAGTCATTAGTCTGGAGCAAGTATGCTTTAGCATGATAGGATTTAATACACTTAGCATACTTTTTTTTCACTTGGTGTCCAGCTGAGTGTCCATCGGATGGGTTCAAGAGTAACACATTAGAATTTTGTCCAAAGAACTCTAGAAACACAGACTGTGCTACTGATCGGAGGTTAGATTCATTCCATCCATATTTTTTCTATAGCTTTTAAACTTTAAAAGAGAATTCATCTAGCAAGATTCATACTTGACATGTTATAAAACACTAATTGTTCTGTATTTATACCACAGATCACTAGAGAGAAAGAGATCAGACTAACCTGTGGCTGTGTGTCCATGAAGAGTAATAAGTCAATGCGTCATCCAATACTTTTTAGAGACATAGACTGTGCTATTGATCTGAGGTGAGTACAGTTTAATGTATGAGTTTTATCGCTTACACTCTCACATAATCAAACATGTCTCAGATATCTGTGTATTAACGGGTGTGTGTTTGTAGTTATGAATATGATTTATAGTCCTTGTTAAATTTTTAACTAGTGTTTTGTTTGTTTATAGACCACAGAAGAATAAATCAGAAATCACTGAGAAAAGGCATTTAGAGAAGATATTTAAGGTGTGTGTGTGTGTGTGTGTGTTTTGACCCAAGCATATTGTGTTTTCCTCACTGGGTTCGACCACACAGATATTCTCATTGCCTCACTTCAACTTCATGCTTGTCTAAGCCTTCATCTAAAACCTAGGTGTCAAGATGCCACCTACTGAATAGGCCTGAAATAAAATACACTATTTTAAAATCCCAAATCTTAATCAGGAAAAAAAATGATATTATAGCGTTTTGTATTGTTTTCTTTCTTTTTCTAATCAGGAGCTGGAGCACTAAATCATCACTCTGTTAAAGAATGAGTTAAAGAGATTTAAGAAGCTCCCGAGTCCAGATTACCCAGCATGCTCTGAGAGGGAGGTGGAGGATGAGGAGGATCAGAGCAGTGTCAGAATGTCAGCACTGAAGATCACACTGCACGTCTTGAAGAACATGAACCACACAGATCTCGCTAACACACTGCAGAACAGTAAGAGCTAATCGGCTTATAACATCACTTTAACATTAGAGGAAGAAAACTCCTGTAGATTTATTAAAAACATCTTATTATAATGATTTGCTTTTATCAACAGAATATAATAACAGATCAGTACTGACATTACATATGATATACAGCTATGAAAATATCAAAAGTCAACAAAGAGTCAAAAGTTAACAGAGAGGTTACATTTTATTCTTCTTTTTATCAGAACTCGTCTCTGTGTACCGGCGAAACCTCAAATCCAAACTGAGTGAGAAATGTAAAAGAATTAATGAAGGAATCTCACAGCATGGAAGCTCAGCACTTCTGAATGAGATCTACACAGAGCTCTACATCACAGAGGGTTGGAGTGGAGACGTCAATAATGAACATGAGGTGAGACAGATTGAGACAGCGTCCAGGAGACCAGCAAAACAGGAGACATCCATCAAATGTAATGATCTCTTTAAAGACGAGTCCATTAGAAGTCCAACAGTCTTTGTGCAGAAGTTAATTCTGGACTGGGCTGAAGGAAAAGCAAATGAGGACATCACCTTCATGTTTCCACTTCCCTTTAGAAAGTTGAATCTGATGAAGCAGGAAAATCTCAGTCTGATGGATCTTCATCACTTTTCCTTGAAATAAAAGAATTAAAATTAATATATAGTGACAACAACAAGTTGCTGTTCATCTTTGATGGCCTGGATGAGTGTCGACTTCCTCGAAATTTCCAGAGCAATGAAATTGTGTGTGATGAGACAGCCTCAGTGGATGTGCTTCTGACAAACCTCATCAAGGGGAACCTGCTTCCCTCTGCTCTCCTCTGGATCCTCTCGACCAGGAGCAGCCAATCAGATCCCTCCTGAGAATGTAGACCAGGTAACAGAGGTACGAGAGTTCAGTGATCCCAAGAAAGAAGAGTACTTCAGGATGAGGATCAGTGATCAGAGCCTGGCCAATAAAATCATCTCTCACATGAAGTCTCCAAGAAGCCTTTACATCATGTGTTACATTTTAATCTTCTGCTGGATCTCAGCCACTGTTCTAGAGAGAATGTTGGGAGAAGCAACGTGTGGAGAGATCCCCAAGACTCTGACTCAAATGTTCACACACTTCCTGATCTTTCAGATCAAACACAAGGACCAAAAGTACCATCAGAAATGTGACCTGGATCCTCAGAAGACCAGAGAGAGTATCCTGGCACTGGAAAAACTGGCTTTCCAGCATATGGAGAAAACCTGATCTTCTGTGAGGAAGACCTGAGAGAGTGTGGCATGGATGTCAGAGAAGTGTCAGTGTACTCAGGAGTTTGTACCCAAATCTTCAGAGAGGAGTTTGGGCTTCACCTTGAGAAAGTGTTCAGCTTTGTACATCTGAGTGTTCATCAATTTGACTGTTTTATACACATTTCTATTCTTCATCAACAAAAACATTACAAAACAACAAACCACTGATCTGTCTGATCTTTTCTCCAAATCAAACGTGTCTGATTTCCTGAAGAGTGCAGTGGACAAGGCCTTACAGAGTGAGAATGGACACTTTGACCTTTTCCTCCGCTTACTTCTGGGTCGCTCACTGGAGTCCAATCAGACTCTCTTACGAGACCTACTGCCTCAGACAGGGAGCAGGTCTCACAGCAAACAGAAAACAGTTGATTACATCAAGAAAAAGATCAGGGAGAATCCATCTCCTGAGAAAGCCATCAGTCTGTTCCACTGTCTGAATGAACTGAATGATCATTCTCTAGTGCAGGGAGTACTGTATAACATTACCTGAACAGAGGAGGTTACAATCGTCTCAGTGGAGTGGACTTTCTCCTGCTCAGTGGTTAGGTCTGGTATTTGTGTTGCTGAACTCAGAAGAGAATCTGGATGTGTTTGATTTAAATAAATATGAACCATTAGAGGAATGTCTTGTGGTCAAAAGCATCCAGAAAATTTGAGTAAGTCATTTCAAAAGTATGCCGTAAATGTTTACTAACTACATGAACATGAACACTAATGACACTACTGTACACTGATTATGATAATGTTTATCATTAATTACTTTAATTAGTTCACTGTTTTTCTGTATGTAAGGAGAATGAAGGTGTTTAAAAAATAGCCACACTGTAAAAATGTGCTTCAACATAAAACGTTAAGTAACAAGTTGCACAGCTTTCTTAAATTTACTCAACTTTTATACTACAGAAACTGCTGGCTGAACAAAATATTTCACATTGCTTTTTAGTTGAAACAACATGCTGACTCAACTTTAATTTAAATAGTCGTCTGAAGTAGTTTTGTTTGTGTAGTTTTGTTAGTACAATTTACTATTATAATCCTATTGTAGCCCACTGATATTGTTGGTTCAAGTTATAGTTTTTCTATAAAAGCATGTTGGCCTAATGTTATGAGGTTTCAATCAAAACTTGGCCAATACAAGAGGAAATTAATAATAGAAAATCTCAGGTGTCTCAGATCATCGCTCTCATTGTCATGGCTATGTCTGTGTAGTGTGTATGCAAGTTTGTTATACATAACAACTTTGTGGGATTGGCTTGGTACTAGTTTGGGGTTCACAGGGTCACAACACCTGGAAGGTAGTGAAGAAATTGTGATTTTTTAAAATAAAAATGAAAAAAGAATTGAAGACATATTTTGGGATACAAAAAGGTGTACCTTGTGGGGGTGACCAAGTAGACTATTTTGGTGCTAGTTTGTGGTTCACGGGGAAATAGGGATGTAAAAATAAAAATGTATAAATAAATACAAATTACTTCCATACAACATAAACTATGTATGAATTCAATTATTAATAAATTAACAAAATCTGTATAAATTCAATTAATAATAAATTAACATAAGCTGTATGCAATGACATATGGCAAATTAATATTTAAGAAGAAATTAATTATTATGACACGTAGCCTGGTAATTAACAAGTACCTACACTTCATTTGTACAAAAATTTGTTGACTAAACACTTCTGAATGTCTGGATGTCACTTTTAATGTCCGAACATAAAGCTAAATTCACCACAGTCTGCCCTTCCCCTCTCCCTTAAGACTTATATGTTAGAATGCTTTTCACTGACTTCAGCTCAGCGTTCAACACGATCATCCCACAACTGCTTACTCACAAACTGATCCAGCTGGTGCTCAACACCTGGCAGACCTCAGGCAGTACGCAATAACATTGCCTACAAAAGTAGGCAATAACATTTTCAGCACCATCACTCTGAGCAAAGGGACCCCCAAGGATGTGTGCTAAGCTCCCTCCTCTTCACACTGTTGACCCATGACTGGACACCATCTCACAACTCCAACCTCTTCATCAAGTTTGCGGATGACATGACTGGGTGGGTATTATTAGCAACACAGATGAGACTAACTACAGGAGTGAGGTAAGCCACCTCGCCATGTGGTGCACAGACAACAATCTCTCCCTGAACGTGTGGAAAAGACGAAGGAGATTGTAGTCGATTACAGGAGAGTACACACTGTAGCGCAGCCACATATGGGGTTAGTTGATAAAGGCTAAAATAAAGTGGTAAGAAAAGAAATAAAGCCACCAGGCCTTATTCGCGACCCTATACGGTTTATCTTTGTCTCCAAGACGACAGTGTTTTGGTTCCGGGGTTAAGCTCTCGGAGGGAACCCCGATGACGCGTCGGGTCACGCGTGCCGGTATAAAGCCGGAACCGGCAAAAGACTCGGGGAGGAGAGATGAAGCAGCGCGCTGGATATACGAAGAGAGATAGAGCGATTGTTTGTGGTTTCAGAGGATTATTTTTCCCAGGACTCACTCAATACCCATCTCCTTCCGTTTCTCGTGCTCCCGGATTTACCATCTTACACCGGTGAGGCCGAGCCATCTCTCCCGTCCACCATTTCACACACAACAATAACATGGACTTGGACATTCATACATACGCACTCACACACACGCATACATTCCACACATTATTTATATTTGTATATATTTTGTATATATTGGCTTATGGTGCACCTTGTTTGTTTGTATATATCTTTTTTTCACTTTAATACACTTTGGTTTGGTTGGATAATTGTTGTTGTCGCGTGTCTTGTCTTGCGCCGCGAAGATTGCGCAACACCAGAAGTAAGTAATATTAGCCCATATTTAGATTTAAGACCCCGAATTAGTGTAATTAGCTCAAATATAAGATCTGAGCGTTACAACACCCAGCACTCTTCTCTGACCATCAATGGTGCCACCATGGAAAGGGTGAGCAGCACCAAGTTCCTGGGTGTGTACATTACAGAGGATCTCTCCTGGACCAACAACACTGCAGCACTGGCCAAGAAAGCACAGTAGCGTCTTTGCTTTCTCCACAAGAAGAGAAGAGCCAGACACCCATCATGTGCACCTTCTACAGAAGCATAATCGATAGCAACCTGACCAGCTGCATCACTGTGTGGTATGGCGCCTGCACCGCGTCCTGCCCGGAAGATGCTCCAGCACATAATGAGAGCAGCTGAGAAGATCATTGGTGTCTCTCTTCCCTCCCTCCATGATATCTACAACACCCGTTCAACACGATCATCCCACAACTGCTTACTCACAAACTGATCCAGCTGGTGCTCATACGCAAAGCTCTTAGCATCGTCTGTGACTCTACCCACCCAACTCAGAGCTTCTTTAGTCTGCTGCCATCAGGGAGGAGACTAAGGAGTCTCCCGACCAGGATCAGCAGACTGAAGGACAGCTCCATTAGGCGATCAGGAAGCTCAACTCCCTCAAAACTCGGCCTCCCCCACTCTTGCTCTCTGACTCCTCCATTTCACACACACTCACTTGCACCTGTCACTTTATGACAGGTCAATAAAGTTGACTTTGACTTTTGTTGAAGACATAGAAACTATAATACTTTGTTTATTATTATTATTATATTTGTAACCTTGTGCAAATTAATTCTGTTGAACTCATGAAAAAAATCTGCCTCGTCATTACTGATGTAATTAATATGTTGTTCAAAAGCATGTTATAGTGTAGAAAATGCATTCAGCATTTGTAAATGGTCCTAAAACCCTTTTAATATACTGGTTATTAACAATAACAAGAGGGAATGATGGCTCAGTTGGCCAAGTCGCTAGGTTGTTGACTTGGGGGGGTCTGGGTTCATGTCCTGATGTTGGTTGTTGTCTGTCCCAAACCTGGGTGAAAATAAATAAATAAATAAAACTTGGAAGGTTGTGTCAGGAATAATCGGGTGTAAAAACTGTACCAAGTTTTGTGTGAATTGGATGGTCTGCTGTGTCGATTCCTTCACCACAAAGTGTACATTTTTTTGGATTTGACCAAATTGTGCTACAATAAGAATATATTCAGATAAAAATTGCTCTGGATAAAAAAACGTCGCTCTGGTCATAGTCAAGTGCTGTAACGTAACCACTATATGTTTATTAATTCAACAATTATTTCTAGTTTTCATAGCTTTTTTATCTCTAAAGTTATGCCTCAGTATTGAATGCTACTGTTTATAAAAAAAAAAGTTGAGTCATTATGTGTGGTGTGGTTGTGTGGTTCAGTGGGAACTCTATGAATTATTCCTACCTTTCCCCATAAGGTTGTCGTTTGCATGACATTTCCTTCAGGTTTATTAAATGCATGATCTTCTGACCTCCAGGTTTCTCTGTGTTTTTCATCCTCACTTATTCTGACGGTGAGTTTTCTATAGAACATTTAGCACTAACTCAAGCATGTTTTAAGAGCTATAACATGTTGAGGTACTTCTCTCTAGTTAACTATCTTATTGATCTGCAAAATCATTCTACCTTACACAGTTTTTAATGTTCATTCTGCCTCACTCATGTTCTTGCTAAATCATACCAACTTGCATCTTTCCTTCTGGCCATTTTAAGCGGTTACTGTATATCTGTGGCTAGTTCATTTATTCATATTCTATAACTATAATTTGATATAATAGTCATTACATATTGTAATTGTTATTAGGCACATTTCCTTCCACATGTCTGCGACTGATCATTGCCTGGCACCCTAATGAGACAAATGTGTGTTGAATATCCAAATAATATCCAACCATAAAACACAAAATACTCCCTCCTTAACACTCCTAATGACACAGTTTTAAAGTTTGTCAAAAACATACGCAAGTGAAGATTCAAGATAACTGATAAGTTTGATGACTTTATTGTCATTGTGCAAACTATGGACTGCAGCTGTGCTAACCTCTATAGTGGTTCCTGTAAATAAGAAATCTTAAACAATAGCAATAGTGCAGATTAAGTGATGGAATGATGTGATAATTTTGGACTAATAGTGTACTGTATTGTTGAATTATATGTAAGGTTGATAGGAACACAGCAAAGTCATGAAATGGAAAAAAATTAATATTGCACATAGTCCAAGAAGTATTTAATTTAATTTAAAATTTAATTTAATTAATTAAAATGTTTGAACTTTATTAATTTTGATAAATTTCCTAGTATAAATTTGAAATTTTTATTTATGGATGTTCTCATCATTAAATGTTATAGCTGCATTAATTTCGATGTTGCTGTTAAACATTTGTAAAGGTAAAAGCAGCAACCACATGGTCTTTTTCTGCTCAGCATGTGTCCTGCCTTCTTTGTCTTAGTGAGTGGAAAAATATACAGTATGAATAACCATATATGAAACTCTAAGGGAACCTTTAATAATATGAACAGTGATATGTGTAATGTCATTATTACATCTGTGCTTAACACAACCGCTTACAACTGCTGGACATCCTTATACAAACCCCAATTCCAATGAATTTTGATTGTTGTAGCAAACTTAAATAAAAACGAAATACAATGACCTACAAATACTTGTTGATCAAAATTCAAGTGAAAAAAATCACAAAGACAAGATATGCAATATTCAAACTAATAAACTTGAGTGTCTTATGCAAATATTGACTCGTTAAATTTGATGCCTGCAATACATTCCAAAAAGATCTGGGACAGGGTTTTTTCAACATTGTGTTACATCACCTTTGCTTTTAACAAAACTTTATATACATTTTTAAACTGAGGACACTAACTGTTGAAGCTTTGTAGATGGAATTATTTCCCATTCTTGCTTGATGTGTGACTTGAGTTGCTCAACAGTCTGGGGTCTGTCTTTTGTTGCCCTTGTCCCAGCTCTTTTGGAACCTGATTCTGGATCAGTAGCACGCAGCGGCCGCTCCGGAGCCAAAATAGTGCTACTTTGTTTACTTCGTGTGGTAGCACGTTTATTTTACTCACTGCGTGAGAAGCTACAGATCTGGCCATTAAGATCGCACGTTTCGAGAAAAGGAATCCTGCGACTTGCTGCAGCAGCGCACAGCAAGCCGTGAAAATTCATTACCTGTAGGGGGCAGTCGTGTTTCAATCTGAAGTATTTTTCAAATATTTTTTCAAGATGGCGCCGGTGAGGTCGGCTGCCGCTCCGACCTCCTTTTCTTTGTTGTTGTTTTTTAGGTTAGTTTCCAGTAATCTAAAACCGGCAAATTCATCACCATTGAGTACATTAGGTACGACAGAGACACCCTTGTTTCTATTGGTATACAATGTACTCACAATTCGACGTTTTTAACTCCGGATCCAAGTTGTGAGATCCTGAGGGAGGACAAAGGACGCGACGAGAAGTGACGTCCCAGAGGGAAACGAGCCGGTGTCAGGAACAGACTGACGAACATTCGAGACTGCAATCTCCTCTGTTTCACTGAGACATGGCTGAACCTAGCAATGCCAGACCATGCCATCCAGCCGGCCGAGTTCTTCTCGGTTCACTGCATGGACAGGACACGGGACTCAGGGAAGTCAAGGGGAGGCGGTGTGTGCTTAATGGTGAGCAGCAGCTGGTGCAACAGCGCGAGCGTTGTTCCTCTTACACGCTCCTGCACACCAAACCTGGAACTACTGTCCATCATGTGTCATCCTTTTTATCTTCCTTGTGAGTTCACATCGGTCATAATCAGTGCCGTTTATATTCCACCACAAGCGGACACGGTCACTGCCTTATGCGAGCTGCATGAAGCACGTACACAGCACCAGACACAACCGGGACGCTGCGCTTATTGTGGCGGGGGACTTTAACAACGCCAACCTCAAACGCCAAACTTCATCAGCACATCACCTGCCCCACCAGGGGCGAAAGGACACTGGATGATTACTACACAATGGTCAAGGACGGCTACAAGGCACAATTTCGTCCTCCATTTGGGAAATCCGACCATGCTGCCATCTTCAAACAGGAAGTTCCGGTTCAGAGGGAGGTTGCGCGCTGGACGGACCAATCGGTGGCCGTGTTACAGGACACTTGATGATGCAGACTAGCACATGTTCCCGAAACAGCTCCGATGACATCAACATGTTTACGGAAGCGGTTTTGGGATTCATCGGGGAAACTAGCGGATGATACCGTGGAAAAAATGAACATCAGAACGTTTCCCAACCAGAAGTCGTATGTGGATAAAACCATCCGTGACGCTCTGAGATATCACACTGTTGCTTATAATGCGGGGCTTGCTTTGAGGGACATGGACTTGTACAAGACTGCATCTTATAACGTGCGGAAAGCGATGAAGGAGGCGAAGCAGCGCTACGGGAGAAAACTAGAGTCACAACTCCAACAGAGTGACTCTAGGAGCCTGTGGCAGGGACTAAGAATAATAATGGACTATAAAGCACCAACAACTGGTATGACGAATGCGGACGTGACGCTGACAGACGAGCTGAACACTTTCTATGCTCGCTTTGAGGATGCAGCTAAAGATGCTAGCAATGCTAATGCTAGTGGCGCTAACGGCTGCCGACAGGAAGACACTGCCAGCACCGGAAATGCGGTCATCATCTCCGAGCATGACGTGAGGAGAGTCTTCAAGAGAGTTAACACCAGGAAAGCAGCAGGACCAGACGGCATCTCAGGTTGAGTCCTCCGATCCTGTGCAGACCAGCTAACACCTGTGTTCACAGAGATATTCAACCTCTCTTTATCTCAGTTGGTGATCCCCACATGCTTTAAGAGTCCATCATTGTTCCTGTCCCGAAGAAACCTCATCCTGCCTCCCTTAATGACTATCGCCCTGTAGCCCTCACCTCAGTAGTGATGAAGTGCTTTGAATGGCTGGTCAGAAACTTCATCATCTCTTCACTACCTGACACACTGGACACACTACAGTTTGCATATTGCCCGAACCGCTCTACAGATGATGCCATGTCTCATCTTCTCCATACATCTCTCACTCACCTGGACACATCAGCATCGGCTCTGGCTTGTTCACGAAGAATCCAAATTCATAGCTGATGTTTGATTGCATTTATTCTTGTCAAAATATATAATGCACAGGGCTTTGGAAAGCGCTCTACTTTGCTATATTACCTTTAGGTAATGTTTTGCTCACCTGAAAATTCTTACACTCCCTTTGTGCATCCCACTCTGAAGAAGGATCTAATTTGAAGGCCTTCAGACTGTGCATGAGAGTCACCACTGAAGTCAGCAATAAGAGAGAGAGACCATTCTGTTCACATATCGCACTCTAGAACTCACCCTGTAGCAGGAATATATAATGATTGATCTTTATCAGAGAAGCAATGTGGATGTTCCTATGTTTAATTTGTCACCGTTAAACTCATTCCCCACCAGTGTTGGGTGTAATGCGTTACAAAGCGTTAAAGTACTTGGATAACTTTTTTGATCTAATGAGTAATCTAACGTGTTAGGTCCGCCATTTAAGTACTCAGTTGTTTAGTTATTTTTTTCAAAAATGTAATCCGTTATTCAAACAATTTATGTAATCCGTGAGCCAGACAGCAGTCATTCCCAATCTGTTTGTGAGTTGTCCTACAGGCCTGGCCCTGATAGCCCCCTATTCCTGCTGTTATACCCCTATCTCACCTATGCGGTTTGACTATATGAGGACAGACGCGTGTAAAGATGAAAAAATCTAATCACCGCGGCAAAACCCGCGGTAAATCATGATGAACCGTACTTACGGCCACCGCGTGAACCTGCGTAGGTGAGATAGGGGTATTAGTAGTTAACAGATTATGGGCCAAACTTCACTGAGTGATGATGTTAGAATAATTATCACTGCATGAAAAGAGCTATATCCGGACAAATATGGTATGGGAAATCCCCGCTAAACTTTAAGTTTGCCAGTTTTATGAGCCAGAGTGCTTGGAAAGGTAGAATGCAAAGGAAATTTTGTGAAACGACCAGATACATCATGTATGTGGATGTATACAGGAATCGGTGAAATTTTCTAGGAATCCTCACAGCTAGCTAGCGAGAGGTGATGGCTGTGAGGTGTAAAGGCCTTTTGTATGTTAATGACTAGCAGGAAGAAGTGCTGTCCTTCTTATCA
>JAQMYL010000004.1:20403861-20416361 GCA_030014365.1 Clarias pachynema | reverse complement strand
ACACACACACACACACACACACTTACACCAGCAGCAGTGAAGTTTAAATCTCACTCCCAGCACTCCAGAGTCTCCTCAGCTTTTAGCCACAGAGACATGGCAGGATTGAGGAGAAGGAGATCTGACATCTGGCAGCACATCCGTCACAGATGCATTTTATTTCGCTGAACTCAGTAACCCGTGGAGTTAATTTCCCTAAAGTACGGCTCAGTAGTAAAGGTTTTAAAGGCATCTCGGCTTTCTGATGAGCGACGTTCCGTTGGTGCAGCCTGGAGCTTCCTCTTGTTGTTGTTTATGCTCAGTATAATCAAGTATTTTGTTTCGCATTTCCACCATGACGTGTCTGGGATTTTCCCACATTTTTACCCTTGCCCGATTTCTACCCACCACGGAGGTTCTGCTCTGGCTCGGAGGAAAGCGCTATCCACACCCTTCCGCATGGATCTTGTGATTGGCTAACTTTAATTGTGTTTAAAAAAAATACAAAAACAAAAAATTCCTAAAAACAATTCTTTCATGTATCATTTTTATTAGGCGGCACACTAACTTAGTGGTTAGCACTGTGGCCTTGCACCTCCAGGGTCCGGGTTCGATTCCCGTCTCTGTGTGCATGGAGTTTGCATGTTCTCCCCGTATTTGGTGGGTTTCCTCCAGGTACTCCGGTTTCCTCCAACAGTCCAAAGACACGCAGATTAGACTGATTGGTGTTTCCAAATTTCCCATAGTGTGAGAATGGGTGTGTGTACCCTGCGATTAACTGACACCCTGTCCAAGATGTACCCCGCCTCGTGTCCTAAGCCTCCTGGGATAGACTCCAGGCCCCCCGCGACCCTGAATACAGGAATTAGCGGTATAGATGATGAGTGAGTGAATGATCATTTTTATTATTACATTTAAGAACATCCTAGACAACCATTCCAGAGTTTCAGGACAAGCAGCAAATTCCTGTCCTCATAAAACACACCATTTAAACCAAACTCAAACTATTTCAGGAATTCTACTGATCCATGTACTGCGACAACCTGCCAAGGTTATAGAGCTGAGGTTGAGAGACACGGACTTGATCCTGTTGTAGAGAAATCCAGTGCAGAAAGATGGCTACTGTTCGTGAGGAATGTAGAGAACATGTCCACCCAAGAGACAGGCGAGTTCTGAGATCTCCGCTGGGGTTGAGCTTGTCCTGACTTGTCCGAGGGAAGCGAATGCTTTTGCAGGATGAGGCAGAGAGGGAGAGAGAGAGAGAGAGAGAGAGAGGGAAGGAGGTGGAGGAAGAAGAAATGATCTGCCCTTTAACCAAACATCTGAGGAAGATCTCAAACGTGCCAATTGTACACAGCGAGATCTGATTGGCGGAGTGAATGTCGGCTTGTCTGGACATCGGGTTACGGCATAATTTTCTTTTCTTTCCGTATACTGGGGTATACGGGCTGTTAGACGCGACCTCTAAAGCATCCTGCTGAGAGTCGTTCAACCGCTTACAGTATATGGGGTGTCGTTTAAATGATCACCAGCCCCTGGCTCTGTGGCTGAACCTGGGGCAGATAACAGGGACAGAACAAGGCCTGGAGGTGTTGAGGTGTTGAGGTGTAGAGGTGTAGAGGTGTGGTATCTGCAGTCTCAGAAAAAAAACAAAAGTGGTGATTATGGTGTAAATTACGAAGGCACAACCCCAAACACGTGCCGTCGTGTTGAGCTTTTAACAAGATTTCTCGTTTTTAGTAAGATTTGTTCAAACATGACTTACCTTCAGGGAGATTCAAGAAAAATCCACAAAGGAATTTACAAAGACCAGATCGTTCTGTTGTCTCTGCTGAACTGCACATTTAATGAATTTGAATAGTTTAAGAAAGTAATTAAAAACAGGAAACTATCCATCTGTGCTCAGTTTCTTAAAAAACTTTGCTTTTGTCATGTTTTTATTTGCTGGTTCATGAGAGATGACATACATACATTATATCCTGAACATAAAGTTTACATCTGTTTTACTATTTAATTGTAGTGTTTTGACTAAAATTAAAGTTACACCAGTAGAGTCATATATTAATAATTGATAATATCTAGAATCTGGAACAAACCACATTTAAGATTAAATGCTTTTAAGCCTATTCTGGATATTTCTTCTTCTACTAGATCATTTTGCTCTTTTTGAAGAAATTAATGCTTAAAATGATCAAAATATTCTGCCAACAGAAGAAAAAAATCCCTGCCCCTACTCCCCCCCAAAAAATATGAATTTTCTATAAATAGACTTATTTGTTTTGTAGTAATCTTATTAAGAAATTGTAGATAAATATCTACAAATTCTACAAATTCTCAGCAAAGGATTTTAATTCATTCTGGAGGCGAGTTGTTAAGATGGAAATTCGTATAGCGGTAAGATTTGTCCCATAAGAAAGAATGTAAGTGCAGATAATCTGTTCCAGCCAGAAAAATATGATCAATATTACAAAAAAGAAAAAAAAAGAGTGAAAAACCACACAGCTTTTGCAGGCATGCCGAAAGCAACATTGCTGAGTCTTTTGAAAAGCTTTCGCCAAATGAAATAAATTTGTACAATTCGTAAGTTTGCTTCACTTGGCTTTCCACTGATGCTTTGAAGTTTTGAACGGGTCTTGGACGTACGCGCAACTTATCCGGCATTCGGTTGGGTTGGGTGATTCTTTCTTTGCCTTTATCAGACATTATAATTTTTATATAGGTGATTGATTTATTCTATTTCTGCCATTTACTTATGCTTTATATCTTAGATATTTTTAACATTAAATATGAGGTGTGGGAATCACCAGAGATCATCTGATACAATATTATCACGATATATACAGTACGTGCTGATTAGATTTGTATTGTGTTTATATATTAGTTTTTAATCCTCCAGATTTTGTTACAATTCAAAAAAATAAAAAGCCAGCAAATAATTTGTGGTAATCCTACCACACAGGATACCGTGTTACCTGCCAGTGTGTGAACAATTTAAAGCACTCCACCTGTAGGATCATAGAGGAACTGCAAGATTTTACCTCAATTCCAAGCAAATCTAAATAAAAAATTAATGAGTCAGTGAATTGCCACACAAATGAATTTCAATACATAACAGAATCGATTTTATGAAATGTTTCTCCATGCCACGCCTAATCGTGTTTCTTATCTTCTTCTGTCTGTGCAGCACTTCACCGAGCTCCTGGATGACCTGTCTCAGGAGGCGCTGCTGGGACAGCTCCTGAGCGACCCCTTCCTGTCGGGGAGGGGCCACATGATGGACCTGGAGAAGGAGGAGGAGCTGAGCCCGGCGTCTCCGCTGCCTCCTCACATCCAGGCCGAGCACAGTTACTCGCTGAGCGGAGACTCCAGACCTCAGTCGCCCCTGTCCCATCTGATCCTGGAGAAAAGCAGCAGCGAGCCTGGTGAGTGCGGGGAAATGTCTCGCTCGAGGGAGATAACAGAATCTGACCACAGACATCTCCAAAGATCCACAAAGACTAGGAATCCAGAATCTCTGTGTTTTTCTGCCCAGTCAAAAATCTGAAGTTACGACATCACTGCTACTTCAAGTAGGATGAGTTAAACCGGTCTGTCACAGTGTGCAACACGACCCCAGGGGAAACATAGCCAGAATTCTGTAACATTGAATTGAACCCGGGCCTTCTGCATGGCGGGCGAGAAACCCACCACTGAGTAATAAATGAAAAGGAAAATTATATTTATTTCACTTTTTTATGTGTAACTATGACAGGTATTCAAGCATGCTTTAATGTAACTGTTTATGCTCCATGATGATGATGATGATGATGAACGTTGTGGTGTGTGCAGGAGAGTCAGACAGCGACGACTGGCCCATGGAGCAACAGCAGCAGCAGGAGGAAGAGGATGAGGAGATGGAGGAGGATGATGATGATGAGGTGGACAAGTTAAACCTGAAGATGGAGCCTCTGCTCTGTGACTCTCCAACGCTGCTGCCTACAGTGACTCTCACGCTCACGGTTAAACCGGCGACGGCTGCGTCCCTCTCACAGACCACGCAGCTCGTCACACAGGTCCATCCGCTCTGATTGTTGCAGAGAACGAAACTAAAACTTTGTGTGTGTACATTAGAATGATGAAATTCGATTTGAAAGGAAGATGTGATTGATGTTTCTGTATGATGACTGCAGGCGAAGGAGGACGAGAGCTTCAACCCGCAGATTAAACTAGAGCCGCATGAAGTGGATCAGTTCCTCAACCTCTCTCCTAAAGGTAAGACCTGCATCATGTACCAGACAGAGAGAGAGACAGAGAGAGAGAGAGAGAGAGAGAGAGACGGAGAGAGAGAGAGCTCCATGATCCAGTTCTAACCCCAGTATAAACAGGCCACAGGCCACGCCGGCGTAGAGGAGGAGAATAGCGTAATAAACAGTGTACGGTGTTCGTATAGACTGCCGTATAGTTATGGCTGTTCTTCTGTGTGTGTGTAGAGCATGAGACTTTGCAGATGCCCCCGACTCCTCCCAGCTCTCACGGCAGTGACACAGAGGGCAGTCAGAGTCCTGTGCGCTCCTGCGCCCCCGCCAGTCCCACAACCAACCCAGCTGTCCTCAAGGTGGCGCAGCGCACGACCGCCTCGCTGCCCAACACGCTGTCCAACTCGCCCCTGCTCACCGCCCCTCACGTGAGTGTCATGGAATGCGCGCACACACACACACACACACACACACACACACACACACATGCGCACGGTCATGCTCAAGCCTGTAGAATTGTAATCTCAGCTCTACAATCACAAATTAAGACTTATCTCCGTCTCTCTCTTTATTCTGACAGAAGTTGCAGGGCTCCGGCCCCCTCCTGCTGACTGAAGAGGAGAGACGCACCCTGGTTGCAGAGGGATACCCCGTCCCCACTAAACTGCCCCTGTCCAAATCAGAGGAGAAGGCCCTGAAAAAGATCCGCAGGAAAATCAAGAACAAGGTGTGCTCATTTTATTGAGCCAGACTCGGCAGTGTGTGTGTGTGTGTGTGTGTGTGTGTGTGTGTGTGTGTGTGTGTGTGTGATGAGAGATGAGGATGATTCTTATGGAGCGTCATGATATCTGTTTTTTTCAGATTTCTGCTCAGGAAAGTCGCAGAAAGAAAAAGGAATATGTGGACGCCCTGGAGAAAAAGTACGTGTATAGAGGATGACTGGACTGATGGTCCACTACATGACACGCCCACTACATAGAGAATTTACTAACGTGATACATCCACTACATAGACAGCTCAGTACATGACACGGGCTGTTGCGTAGATGGCTTGCTACATGACATGATCTCTACATAGACAGTTCACTCTACAGACTGACAGAACCCGCTGTGTATAGACAGAACCCGCTGTGTAGACAGAACCCGCTGTGTATAGACAGAACCCGCTGTGTATAGACAGAACCCGCTGTGTATAGACAGTTCGCTACATGACATGATCACATCATGACATGACTCCGCCCCTCCCCTTACCCTTGTGTCCCTATGAGTTAGTGTAAATCTGAACCTCACCTTAATTCTAATGGCATTGTTTTTTGTTTTTTTGTAACATCGCAGTACTGTTTCTGTCCACAGGGTGGAGACATGTTCCAATGAGAACAGTGAGCTGCGCAGGAAAGTGGAGAACCTTGAAAGCACCAACAAGTACGTTTGAACTCAGTTATGTAGACAATTAAAGAGAGTGGGTCGAGGATTTAAAAAATGAGTGAGCTTTTAATCCTCAATGTGTTAAATCTTCTTCTTCTTCTTCTGATCTCAGGTCTTTGCTGCAGCAGCTGCACTCGCTGCAGGCCATGGTGACAGGAAAGGTCCCTCGCTCCTGCAAGATGGCCAGCACTCAGACCTCCACGTGCCTCATGGTGAGGACCAGGTGTTCTCTCTCTCACTCTCGGTCGGTTGTGCAACTGTGTGTGTGTGTTTGTTTTAGAAAACAGAAAGAGAAAGTGGAAGACACCTATGCAAACAAAAGTGTGTGTGTAACAAAGAATATGAGAAGTTTTTGACTATTACGCTTCCACTGTATTAACACTGTATTAGTAAGTGAGTAACGTATTGAGTATCACGGTGAAGTTTGGAGGATGTTCATGAGCGCGTGTCTGTGCTGTGGTCCTGCAGGCTGTGGTCCTGTGTTTCGCCGTGTTCCTGGGCAGCTTCTACCAAGGCCTGAGTCCCTGCTCATCCATCACAAAGTCTGATCTGTCCAGAGAGCTCAGCATACAGGAGTCTTACACCACTACAGGTATTGCGGAACAGATTTCATCAACATGTGTGTACAAGTCAGACCAGACCAAAATATTCCACTTGATTTATAAAATTCTAGTACTTGCATGTCAATGTTGATCACCTTTAAAGTACACAGCCCTCTCCATGTAATGTCGCCTCCATATAAGGTCACATGTAATACAGGAGGGAGCACAAAGGGTAAAGCCCTAAAGGCGAAGTGGGTGTTGTTTTGACTCGGCCAGTAAAAGGCGAGCGCTGAATACTTCATCAGCTGTCAGGCTTTTATTCTCGGCATCCTCCGTTTTATCACCACTATTTATTTGGATAGAATTGATGGATTTTTGTTGGATCTCTCTTTTTTTCTTTTATTTTTTTTTTACATTAATTAAAAGCTCACACATGTATCCTCCTTTTTAATCGACCCAGATCCAGGTTACTCCGTGTTTCTGTTTTTTTGTTTCACTCCTTTTCCGAACACGCTGTTTCAGCATCTGTAGCTTCACAGATGTTTTTCTAGCCAATCGGAACGCAGCGACTGTAAACATTCTTCCTTGTTTTTAGTCTTTTCCCAAGATGCATTTCTGATGAACAAAATAA
Source organism: Clarias pachynema (assembly GCA_030014365.1). Lineage (NCBI taxonomy): Eukaryota > Metazoa > Chordata > Actinopteri > Siluriformes > Clariidae > Clarias > Clarias pachynema. Next base: position 20,409,550 of record JAQMYL010000004.1, on the reverse strand, counting down.
GGGAAAAATATATACGTATGATTGTTAAGTTCACAATGACATCATTAATATTTAGGGATAGAAAAGTTAAAACACAACTGAAATGAGCTGAGGAAGGCTGGGTTAGCAATAAGTGCTTAGCTGGTACCTGCTAGCTTAGCGTTATTTCCTTTGACTCTTAATAAAGGCACCTGGAGTAGAAATGGGCAAAGCTGAGCATTTAGCCAGGGGAGGGTCTCCTGGTGAATGAGGTCACATTAAGGGGGGGGGGGGGGGGTCTGATTTGCTTATTTAAGCCGAAAACGATACAAAATTTTATTTTTTTAATATTTTTTCGTGCATTCACGCAGAAAGCTGATCAATGTGAAATGACTAAAAAAGCAATTTTTTTATTTTTGCATAATAGTTCCCCTTTAATTAATGCAAATGCAGTAAAACAACTAGTTTTCACAAACTGAAGTGACTCTTGGTTTTTGACCTACTGAACACTGAACAGAGGATGTGTTTTCTTTCTTTGGTTTAGTTTTTTTTTTAAAATAGAGAATACCGAATTAGAAATTAACGAATTTTTTTCGGTAAGTCTTTCTGGATAAGCGTGTCTACTAAACTCTGTAAATGTAATTACAGTAAAACTGAGAGTATTATAGCTAATTATAGTATTATAGTAGAATATTTCACTGATGTAATCCATAAAAATAGTATCATTTGAAGATGAGTTGAAACCACTGAATTAGTTAGCCTTATTATTTGTAAATGTGCAGATGTTTGATTAGGATCCAAACATATATTTCAGAATTTACAGGATTTTCTCAATGTCATGTGTAAACACTCATATGAGAATGAAATCCTTCTGGATACTAAGTCTAAAACTGAGCATTCTGTCCATCAGTGAAGTCCAGAAACCTGCTGTCTTTTGAGGAGCACGGCGTAGGTGATGAGCCCCGCCCCTCCGGTCTGGGCGGAGAATATCCCGAGTGGGACGCGCAGTCTACCGCCATGATGATGTGGCGTCTGGAGCAGCAGCGCAGACTCCAACAGGCCACGCCCCAAACTCCAGAGCCCAGCCCACCCTACGTTCAGAACAACGGCACCAACACACAGAAAGCCCTCCTCATCGACCTGCACACACACCGGTAATCTCACTCCTCCACACACACACACAATGGATTCTTCTGTGAGCCAGTTACTGGATACGTTGGCGTTCACTGAGTCGCTGTTATACAACGTCTTCCTAACTCGTTCTCCTTCTGCAGGTCAGCAGAGTCGCAATCCAACGAAATGCCAAACGTCATCGAGCTGGAGCGAACAGTGAACGAGCCGTCGTGAGGATGGCCGGTCCACCTCGAGCTCTCCTCCACCTCACGGGCAGAGACGCACCCCCTTTCTGTATTTATAGACCCCCCTTTAAATATTGTTCCTCTCAGTTCTCTTGTTTTTTGTATGGAAAAAAAAAATAAAAACAAAAAAGAAATATTATATCATTCCGCTATTATCTATTAGATTTTGATACTATATTTTAAAGCTTCTCGTTTCACGTTTTCCTCTTTTATCTAATGTACATATGTTTCCGAATCATGAATCTGAAAAACAGAACGGTGTCCTTCTAGTCTTTGGACTGACGTCACACACCCCAGGGCCGGCAATTATGTAAACAAATGTAAATGTAATCATGGTTTAACTCTCCCTCTGAGTCAGACTCATCGAAAAAATGTGAGAATGCTGAAACAGGTCAGGAATCCAAACATTAGACGATTTATGGATTATTAACCCTTAAGGGTGTAACATGAGTCATGCTGATCCAAAGCCTTCATATCACATCTTACTGTACTTACTGTACGGATATCACTGTGGAAACACTTTTGCATAATCCTGTTTAGAGAGTGTGTTATAACGTGCTTTAGGACATTATTTTATATGTTTCTTTTTTTTGTTTTTTTTTACTGTTCTATGCAAGCACCCATAACGGTGATCACATGGCAGGACGGTGTTCCTCTTAACCTTGTAAGCATAATCCAGGCTGGTCTAAAGGTTACATTTGGCCAGGTTTGAAAATGTCACCGCAGGTATTGAAGTTAAACAGGGTGAAGATTTAGTGTTACACAGATTGTACAGTAATTCCCCTTTGATCGATGCTAGACAGAGCCCTCGCAGTGTCAGAACTGTTTTCCTTTCAGCTTCATGGCTCCTTATTACAATTACACAGGCAGTATTCATCATTTCTGATTTTTCCATTTATAACAGAATATTTGTCATTTCTGACGGGGTGGAAAAATACCGTATGTACGATAAAAAAGGGCATTGTCTAAAAAAAAAAAAAAAGAATCCCCTTTAAATCATGAGAATGTTTAAACTGTACGTTTTGAGTTGTAACTCAAACATTTGACTGATGTGATGACGGTGAGTTCGGATCAGAATACCATGTGGATGAGCAGCTTGGTATACAGTACAGTATGTGGGTGGTAATAGGAAAGAAAAGTATTCAAATCACCTCCGTTTAACCTAAGAGACCTGTTTTTTCGCCAATCTTTTCCAATGGACATTTAAAATGGATCCAGAGGTTTTTGTTAAACATAAAACACCAGAAGGCGGGACAGTGGCGTAGTCTCCTTGCACCTCCAGGGTCCGGGTTCGATTCCTGTCTGCATGGAGTTTGCATGTTCTCCCCGTGCTTGGTGGGTTTCCTCCAGGTTCTCCGGTTTCCTCACACAGTTCAAAGACATGCAGATTAAGCTAATCGGCGTTCCTAAATTGCCTGTAGTGTGTGAGAGTGCGTGTGAATGTTGACTGGAGGTCCTACCACCGTCGTACAATGGGAATAAATACAATGATCACCGTTGGCCTCCACAATCCCTAATTAGACTACAAGGTGGATGGATGGAAAAATTGTAAAGACCTTTAAAATAATAATAATCAAAACAAATTGACCTCAAATCAAGGCAATGTCGAACCAATCAGAACGCTGCTCCTGATCCAGGGGAAAAACAAACCCATAATGCATATATTTGGATTTCGCTTTCATCTACGCCTTCACACATGTTCCGTGTTAAATTACTTTGATTCTTTGACATTTTTTTTGGGGGGGGCGGGAGAAAGGTTGAAAGCTTTAATGTCATTTTATTTAAAGAGGTTGACAAATGGACCAGTGAAAACTGACCACAAATAAATGTTAGAAAGCTATATATATATATTTTACAACTTACTGCCTTCTTGGCTGTGTGTTTTTTTAATTTGTTTTAAATTTTTTATTTTATATCCTACACCGTCACAGCCTGCACTGCTTTAAGCTGTTGTTTTTGGGGGTTAAACGATGTTGTGTTCTGGGAGAGACAGCTGTCCAGTCAGCGCCAATCATGATGTGATGCCCAGAATCTCGTCTGCACTGTATCTCCAAAGAATAAGTGTATTTATTATAATTTTTTTTAAAAACCTTTCTTATTTTACAATTCTGCCACCTTTTTATTTCTTGATCTTTATGCAACTATTTTTATATAGACTAAAATAAAAAGTTTTGGAGTTTGGATGCCACGTTTGAGCTGACACTGCGTTATACTGTACTCGTGTTGCTTCAGAGTGTTCTGTAAAACAGTTTTCTTTTACGGTTCTTACTGACTTATTTTGTTCTGCTCTTTTCTTTATATGAAGTAAATATTTTCCTTAGAAAAGCATCAATCCTGAGTATGTTTTATTTATTTTTATTATTACTGATACGTACTTAAGTTCTGCATGATTATTTATGTGCAAAAATTGAGAATAATGTAGATATTCAGAATTAATAGGTTTGTGGGTTATTCCTATTTGAACACGCCCTGGACCCAAACTAATCAGCATCATCTACAAGAGTTATACATGAGCATTTAACTTCTTAAGCATCACTACTTAAATCACTAAAACACTCACCCAAGAAAATGTCGTCTTACCAAGTAAAAGTATCTTAAATACAGTCTCATTTATCTGGGATTTTTGTTATAACAATCAACCAAATGCAAGATCATTAAATCCACTCCTAGACATAATTTTACTCATTTGAACCCTAAAAAGTTCTTGTTCTATTGATGGATAATTTAACTGATTTTAATCAATTAGCCAATATGATAAGAACATTATAAGTTATAAATAAATAAGCAAAATCTCAAAATAGTCTTAATAATCTTCCATTTGTTTTGAAACTATTTATCAAAGGGAAATATTACTTGAATTTGCATGTAGTCAAGTTATATCTGCTAATGCACGAGGGGTGTTCAAGTCAAACTGGGATTTGTAATGACGATGTACAAGCGTTTGATATTTACAATAGACTACAAGCACTGTACCATGATGAGACTCTTAGCCGCAGTAAAATATTTGAATGGTGAAAACGTTTTTAAAAAGCCACTATATCTGTGAATGATGATCCCGGCCGAGGTGGCTTGGAGCTCACTGCAGTAGTTCCCGTGAACATACAGAAATCCCTGAAAGACGCATCTGTCTGTGGGAACTACACACAATCATTCACAAACACCACTTGCACATTGCAGAAACTCGGCTAGGAGTTATTGCCACAACATCTGTACAGCCCTGACCTCGCTCCAAGCCATTTCCAGGTGTTTGGGTCATTAAAGGAGTTCCTGGGAGGCCAGGACGTGCAGCAGGCAGTACTGAGAAAACTTTCACCTTGATGGTATCCAAGCACTAATGAAACACTGGAATAAGTGCATTAGTGTAGCAGAGGATTATATAGAGAAATAAAGAACGCTCATTTCTCTGCATTTGATTTTTTTTTTTTGGCCAAAATGCCCCTACCCCTTCCAACATAACAATTATCAACAAATAATACAAGTTAAGACATGACACTTTTTATATGCTGTTTAATCCATAAACATTCTTTTTAAAAGTTATAAATATCGAAATGGGATTGGCACCCTGTCCAGGGTGTACCCTGCCTTGTGCCTGAAAGCCTCCTGGGATAGGCTCCAGGCCCCCCGCGACCCTGATCACAGGATAAAGCGGTATAGAAGATGAATGAATGAATATCGAAATGTTCTACGGAAAGTAAACTTTAGGACAGGGTTTATATCACACATTCAAATGTAAGAATACAGAAGCCGTGAATTGCAAGGTATGTATTTTGTTTCAAGTTCTATGTTATTATTTTGACTTAATATCTCATTAATAATACGAATCATTTCTATTTATGGGTTGTAAATATCACTCCTAGTCCCAGTCTAATCAGCTCCGGCCCACCAAAGCTTTCTGATGATCATCATGTAAATATTAATGGACATTTCCTTGCTATAAATTCTTCAAATCAGCAGAGCACTCCTGTGTGTGTAACTCTCCACTACAGTAGGTGACCAAATGCGAAGAAGAAGTAGTAGAGAAGGAAAAGGCACAATGCGGAAAATCATCTATTCAACAGACAATTGAAACGTGACTCCACAACAATATACTTAAACAGCCTTGCCCTTGACTATTAAGGGATTTCTACTGTGGACGTAAACTGATTTAGCTAAAAAAAAAAACTACCTCCATCTTTCCCTCTCCCTAATGCACACTCAAAATTTTGGACAAACCTTACAAAATTTATAGCAGAACAGAGAACCTGGTCTCCTGCCTTGTTTAAACTTTAAATTGAGAAAATTGGTGCGGGCAGCACAGTGGTGTAGTGGTTAGCACTGTCGCCTTGCACCTCCAGGGTCCGAGTTCGATTCCCGTCTCTGTGTGCATGGAGTTT
>JAQMYL010000004.1:20371948-20382487 GCA_030014365.1 Clarias pachynema | reverse complement strand
TTTCATTTATGGTATAATTCTTTTTTTTTTTTTTTTTTTTTTAAACAGTTAGGTTAAAAAAAGTCAGAATAATAAAATGAGTACTGCAATATTTTTGCACTACATTCTTTTACTAAAATTACCCAAATATTTATTATCAGCTTAAGACACATTTTTTCCAGGCAAGTGTGATAAAAAATAGCCCAGTTCCTGGAGTATTGGCCAATATAGCAACACTTCTCCCTGAACTTTGTACATTATGACAACTTAAACTTTTGACTGACTGTATATTTCCTTTCAATAATAGTAAGTACAAAATTACCTGTGAATTTTTTGATCCAACAAGCTTCCTCTTTGTCTGTCTGTCCTCATTCATAGTCAAGTCCACTAAATACCATAACAAACTGGCCATGAATAAATACTAAATGTCTGGTACTGCACGGCTCCTGAACTGCTAGTGCGCCCTCTTGTGGTGGACAAGTTATTATATCATGGTGAGGTACAGAGAATTGTTATGCAAAACAAACATTATGAGTCAGAACATTTTAAATTGGTTAAATACTTAACAACAGTTAATCAATTAATGATTTGTTGTTAGCAACTCTAATTTTGGAACAGGTCCAGAATACAGAAGCTTTTCTTTACAGTGAGCGGAGACAGAATTCGGACAGGATTTCTTTTGTTATTTAATATTATTTCAGGGCAACAGTAAAAAAATGTTCTTTCACGCTTCTTTCGTATTCAAACATGATGCTCCCACCACCACGCTTCACTGTTGGCATGGTGTTCTTGTGCTTATTATTACAATCATTCTTTTCCCAAAGAATTTCCAAAACATTGATTTATTTGTTTGTTTATCTGATCAGAGATCTGATTTGTCTAAATGGGTTATTGAAATTGGAGCTGTGTGATTTAACTGATTATTCAGTTTAATTGATCTTTTGTTGATTTAACTGATTTAAACTTGATTTATCCTTTTTGAATGTTAAAATCTCAAAAATGGACAAATTCCTTAAAACGCAAACCGTTTCCATCTTCGGTGTTTAGCAAGAGTATTGCTTCTACTTCTTTTTTTGAGTTTATGTGCAGTTAGTGCAATACCACCACCTACTGGACTGGAATGTGAAGCAGACGATTGGCAGGAAAAAAGATAATTGCTTTGTATGACTTTTAAACATCAGTAACAGAACAGCATTTTAATAACAGATGCTATTCATTTTTGATACTTTGAAACCTATAAGAAATATATTTAAGAAATATAGCTGCTTGAAACAAATCAGACAATTAACATTAGTGCTATCGAATCTAATTAAACCGAAAATCACAATGCTCAAAAAGCAAATGGAATTGTCTAACTATGATTCACATCTTTAGCTGAACTATAAAGAAGTTTGTTCTCAATACAAATGTTACTATTTGATGCATAAAATCTTTCTGAACTGATGCAGATATCTTTGCAGAATGTACGGTATAACTATATAACTTATGTTATATAAAACATACCTTTGTTCATGCTTACAGCAAATTCTTTTTTTAATAAAATCAAGAAATAAATTATTTGATTCTTACTCTTATGGTAATATAGACAGATGGCAATATGTGCTATGTTGTTACAGTGAGTTGTCTGTTAACACACACACACACACACACACAGCTGTGGTATGAGGGGTGGGACCAGCACTTGGCCAATGGCAAGCCTGTCGCTGTGGTGACAGTTTTTGACAGACAGTAAGCCATGCTAATCTCAAAAGCAGGCATACTAGTTGGGTTTATTTGTATTAAATACAACAATAAAAACCTCTTAGTCACAGAGGAGTGAGGTTGACCTTTGGAATTTGCGTTTGGGTGTGACATCATGTTAGGAATGTGTATATGGCAAATGCTGCATCACTCCCACATGCAAGATATTGGATTTTGACTTGATATGTGTGTGTTATTGTCAAGGCTTAATAACTGATAATACTTTAAGTCTGATTCGCTGTCTGCTCGTTTGGCTTTAGGTAGAGACAAAGCCCAGGGAGAGGACGTCTCTACGACCGGATCTACATCAGACATGTTTAAAGGATCACACACAAGTTCTTCAGAATGGTAAACCAGAAAGAGTTACATCATGTATTAGAGTTATTAGGTCAAATCTGAATGTACAGTACGTGTCAAATAGTTAAAACAATGGTGAAGGCATCCGAAATATGCAATAATCATCTTTGATCAGCTTTTTGATAATGAGATGTATCTGCTAATTATGCTCTGTAAAGTCTTCATAACGGCTCTGCAGCAGAGGTAAGTTTTGGTCTTGCTTTCCTGGGAAGGTCTTTATGAGAGACAGTTTCATGACAGTTTTGCAAATGCACTTAACAATACTGTTCTTGCAAGAACTATTTCAGAACATCTGACCTTCTTGGCTTTAACATAACACCTGACTGCAGTCGTCGTTGCTGTTACTTAATTACATATTTCCGTATGTGTCATTTCATAGTCTTGAAATCTACAGTTTTGTTCTAGAATGTAGAAAATACGGTATTCGCCAAAATATACAGTACAGAAACTCGTGCATGTACGTTTGTCGGCGCCGCATAGCTCCGGCCGCACGTGTTCTCAGAAGTGAAAAGGAAGTTGTGTTGTGCAGTTGATGATGGAAACGAGTCTCTCGACGAAGTACAAAGTATCCATAGTTGAGTATTATTTACGCTCATATGAAAAGTGGTTTTCGTGAACGGGGACTGAGTTTGAAAAAGATGTGAGAACAATCCCTTCCTATACCCGTCCCGTTCCCCCCGATCTTACACCACCTGATGCCTACATGTAGGGAACATTAAAGGAGAGTTTGTTCAACTGTGACAATCCGCCAAGAACTGTGTCTGCATTACGCGAGAAAATCGTCTCCTTTTGCAGGAGTCTGCAGTGTGAACAATATGATCACTGTCTACAGCGAGGCGGTGCACACACACTTCCAACACTTACATTACATTACACATACCAGGATAAATCAACACGCGAGTAGTGTGTATGTTAGCGTCTTTTAGGAGAAATAAACTCACAGATGGAAATTCACCACAGCGTACATCGTGTAAAACCAGAGGTGGAAATTAACGAATTACATTTACTCGCGTTACTGTAACTGAGTATTTTTTTAAAGGACTACTTTTTAAAGTAGTTTTTAGAATCTGTAATTTTACTTTTACTTAAGTATGTTTTGTTTGAAGTATTGTACTTCGCTACATTTTAAATCAAATTCGCTACTGAGTACACTAGAATCCCCCATCTCACCCCCGCTGTTAAAAGAAATTACTCAGTAACTTTTACTCTGAGTAAATTTTTAATGAGCTACTTTTTACTTTCACTTCAGTAGATTTTTAGACTGGTAACTTTACTTGTACTTCAGTAAAAAAAAATCACTAAAGTAACAGTATTTTTGCTTGAGTACAAATTTTTATTCCTCTTTCCACCTCTGTATAAAACCCTTCTGTCCATCACACACATTTTATTTGACTGTAATTACTTTTACTCCTGTGAGGAACTTGTTTTATTCTGTTTACACTTTTTAAACAAGTAAATCCAAATTTAGTTTTAAAGTTCTTAGAAAAAATGTATCTTAAACATCTTCTCTAGTTTTAATTTTGAATAATAGAAACGGTGAATATAGTGGTGGAAGCTGGCATGGCGTTAAAAAAGGAAGGAAGAAAGCAAAAGAAACTGACAGACGACAACAAGGCGATATCGTTCGTCTTTTCATTTCAGTACTGTATATTTTGGCGCATGCTGTAAATCACTTAACAAAAAAACATTGAATTAATAGACAGTGTGTCCAAACTTTCGACTGGTACTGTGCACATTGTCTCGGCTACACATACAACTATACACCAGTCATTGCTTTATACGATGTTCCAGCATGCTCGTCAGGAGAATACACCTGCTACTCTCAATGCACCCCAATATAACACACGACTACCTTAAAATCCATCAACCTAACAATATCTGCTCAGCGGTGGTCCTGAGTCGCTCCTTTTTCTCTGCTGGAGTTTACAGATAGGATCTGCTGAGCTACATGATAACAGATGGGATGCAGTCAGTAACCGTACACCTATACTGCAATTCGATCTGATAAACTGGATTAAAGAGTATAGCGACACGGCGAAGGGAAATAAACCGCGTTCATCTTCATTAAGGCTGCAATTTACAGATTAAGGATTATTATTCTTTCTTTAATCGAATTTCTCCCTTGTGTCTAGATGAGTGTACTATGACTCCGAGACGATGGCCAGCGAACCCCTCGAAGGTTTCCACGAGGTGAACCTGGCATCACCCACCACCCCGGACTTGCACGGCAGCCACGAGTCGCATGCGCCGAAGCCCGCCGCGCCGCCCAGCACCCTGTACCGCACGCACTCCGTCAGCGCCAACACCTGCCCTCCTAACACTCTCTATGTCGATCAGTTACCCACCCAGCCGGTGTACCCCGCTCCCAGAAACCTGGACAACGATGAAGCGCATAATGGCAGGTAATAACCACGAGCTGAAAAGCAGAACGTTACTTTTTTATTCATTGAAGAATGACACACACTTTCTATCCTTTTATAGTTCTGATTAATTTTGCATAAGAATTATCACTCATGTTATAAAAGGCCGGATTCACTCTCCAGCCTCTGTTTTTTTTTTTTTTTTTTTTTTAAAGCTTTGTAGATTATATAGATCGTGTACTGTGAGCTATAGAAATACCGTCTTGGAACGAGCGCATTCATAATTAATACCTAAAATGATCCTGTGATCTGAAGAACACAATGTCATGATTGGTGACTTTAACAGCGCAGCGCTGTAATGCATCTTGTGTGCGCGCATGCTGATTAACTCCTGATTTCTCCCACGCAACATGCAAACGAGTGGGAAGTCAGCCAGCTGTGACTGTGGCAGGAGCAGGAGCACGCGAGCTCGTTTCATCGTACAGCATGTATTTACGCGTCCTCTGCCAGCCGAGGGGTCGTTTCCGCCCGCTGACGAGATCCTCGACGACATGCCTTGTTCGCAGCAGGATTAAAAAATAATAATTATAACGTCGTGATGCCATTTCCTGTGGGTGGATCATTTCTCCGTAATTGCAGGCTGCTCTGTGTCTGTGTAGAGTGGGCCGGCCTGACGCAAACCTACTCCTGTGCTGTGTTGTGTCTTCATTTACACTTCTGTTTTTTCAAATGCCATCTTTTCAGTTTTAAAAGTGAGTTTGAGAGTTTTAGAATCTATACATGGTTAAAATTAATAGAGACGTCTGCAGCTGGTTGATTAATCAATATCCTCTATAAACATTAAAGTCTTTTTTTTGTAATTACCCAGGGCTTAAACTAGCTAATCAAAGTTTCCCCCTATTGTGACCTCGTACATCGAGTATGATGATCAGCTCTCCTCAGCTATATACTGTAGATTGATTTATATTAGGGCTGTCAATATTAACACATTAACCTCATGATTAATCTAGGAATTTTAACACATTATTTTTTTTAAAATGCAAATTAATTAGATGATCAAGATTGACCGTAATGGCTTTTCATAATCGCAGCACCCGGCTGTGTGTGATAATGGCACATTTAACATGGATAATAAGATGACTGAGGAAACATCACCAGGTGTGCTGAATGGCAAGTTTCATTATAAAAACCTTCTACATTGAAGTTTGGATAAAACCAAAGCCATGTGCTCGAGCTACCTTCAAGGGGAACTATTTTTACAAGAATAAATTAAATGTAAGACATGGGAGGGGTGGCTCAGGTAGCTAAAGCTCTAGGTTGTTAATGTTCGAGGTTCGAGTCACAAATGCTGGGGGGGGGGGGGACTTGGAAATGGGTAGGAAATGCTCTTTAAATGCTTTTCTGTGCACCATGGTTGTAAAGAGTGCTTTCTTGACACTATTTAGTTTGAACTCTTTAATTGTTTTGTTGTGTGTGAAAATTCATGTGGATCATCTGGTCCTAAAATAGACTAACCAGCTGATATGTTTCCAACATCCATGCTGCGGTTAATGTCACTGAAAATTACAGGTAGTCCCCGACTTACGAACAAGTTCTGTTCCACGAGCGTGTTTGTAAGTCGGATTTGTTCTTAAGTCCGACAGAGTCTTACACACCTTTGACACAAATATATGTAAAGCATACCAATCCACTTGACAAAATCTCGGTCTCCTTTCCCCACACTGCCATCATGTGGCCAAAAACCGTAACCACACCTAAGGAAATGAATCTCACACATCTAATGTGTCTCACATCACTGCACTGCAGTATTTTCTATATAATACACGTAAGCTACTTACACGATATGTTTGCACCTAAGAATGTTTATAGAACTGCGGTTCGTTCATATCTGCGGAAATTCGTAACTCGAATGTTCGTAGGTCGGGGACTACCTGTACATTTTCCTCTGTTCTGATGTTTTATGTGAGCATGAACTGAGGCTCCTGACCTGTATCGGAATGATTTTATTCATATGAATGGCTGATGAGATAACACTGTGAACATGTAGCTATTCATATTTTGCTGATAGAGTTGTCCGTTACCATTTCGCTGTTTTTATGCAGTTGCCGAAATCCACGAACATTTCTTCATGGACAAATAATTTTAAAGCAATTTAATACCTACATTCTGTGTCTGGTGTGTCAGGTATAAATATATTTAAATTTTTAAACATCAGTCATGCTGATTATTCACTTGTGTGTCTTGTAGCTTGCCTGGACAGGAGGGCTCGGCCTCACAGGAGGCGGGGACAGGCGATGGGAGTGGCTCGTTGGCCGATGACGGAGAGGACTCCATGGGCCTGAGCACAGACAGCCTGTCTCGACTCCGAAGCCCTTCTGTGATGGAAGTCAGAGAGAAAGGATACGAGAGGCTGAAGGAAGAGCTCGCCAAAGCCCAGCGGGTGAGGGATTAGTTAAATCCCTAAATCATTATCCCTGTTACAGTAATCATACTCACTCTAGTTTATATCCATAACCTTACACTACACTCTGCCTGGAGTTCAGTCATGGTGCACTGCTTTCATCTCAGTTATTATTTAAAACAATAGGCTTGTAAAATAATACTGACATAATAGTGACATGTAATGATGGTCAAATAAAAAAAAAACTATGAAAATAAATTATAAAATGTACAGAAGTAAAGTATAGACTATAACTACAGTATCAGTTTGTTCCTGATGAGTAAGCCGAGGGTGACGGTGGCAAGCAACAACCTCCCTGAGGTGACAAAAGGAAGAAACCCTGAGAGGAACCAGACTGAACAGGGAACCCGTCCTCATTTGGGTGATATCAGATAGTATAACCATAAATCAGACCCTGTTCTGTCTGTTTAATATAACAGGAAAACGTGTTTAAGTTCAAAGTGTTGCACCCGGCCGCAGTGTCCATGTGGGTTTCCTCAGGGTTCTCTGGTTTCCTCTCAGCTTCTAAAAAAACTTGGCAGGAGTTGTTATATATTGTTATACTGTATATTGAATTTTCTCACAATATGCAAATGTTTTGGCGCCATGTAATGTCCTGAATCACTCCTGGTGTTCCCGGTACTTTTTAAACTTATTATGTACAGCATACAACAGATTTTTACAGTATACAGCGGTACCTCAGTATACAAATTCACTCTGTTCTGAAGGTGAGTTCTTAAGGTGAAATTCCGTATTGTGAAATGCGTTTTTCAACAGGAAATAATGTGATTGCAGATAATTCGTTCCAGCCACCCAAAAATATTACCAATATTACTAATTTCCAACACTATAATCATATTTTGCATATAAAAACAATCAAAACATTAATAAAACACATGAAAATGAAGTAAAATATGATAATAATAGAAATTAAACCTTACTTAACCTTAATTTATGATTCCTCTTGGCACCGGCTGCTTTAAAAATTTAACTGAAGCGGCTCCCAGTTCTTCTCGTTCTGGGACATACATTTATTTTATTTTATTTTATTTATTTTTTTTAAGTGGGACCCACCTGTTAAGTCAGGATTTACTTGTGAGATCAGACTTTATCTACTGTTCTGTTACACTATTTAGCTCTTATCCGATTCACATCAGGAGTCCTGCCTTAGATCCCACAGGAAAGATATTGTAGTACGCTTTAGTATACTGTTGTAAGCTGAAACATTTACTATTGTAATTACTGCACGCTGTAGTAAACTGTACAGTTTACTATTCTACATGCTGTAGTATCATAATTTTTACCACATGGAATTGCTGGGAAAATTATCACACACACACACACACGCGTACGCGATGAAGCAGAAATAACTTCCCTCTCCTTTGTTCTGGGTGATTTATCATTTATACACCATATAAATTATATCATCAATCTGACTCGGCTCAGCTGTGGCCATTCTCACACTATTTGAGAAAAGACTCGCAAAAAACAGCATGGTATTTACTACGGATTTAACAATGACATCATAAAAGCCTGATATTACATTTAGCTGTAATTGTGTGCATTAATGTTCGGAATGTTTGTCCGTGTAAGCTTTAATGTCGAGGGTTTGCGTATAGTGACGGGCGAATAAGAATCGTGTGTGTGTGGTAAAGACTCGACCAGCTGTTCAGTAAAGACAGACGGTTGACACACAGTCGCTGTATTTTCCAGCCCGGCTCCGTTAATCCAGGAAAGACATCTTGGTGAATAATATAGACAGATTGATTGACAATTTAAAGAAAACCAGAAGATTATTAAACTTAATTTACTCATTTAATGACTCGTTTAATTACTCATTCATTACTCATTTAATTGAGTATTAATATCGTTCTTGTAGCATATGATTTTTGCTCTTTAGTTTGTTTAAGCATAAATTTATAGTAAGAAGCCACATCAATGTCAGTAGTTAAAAAAAAAAAAAGAAACCTTGAAATGTCTAGAAATATTTTAATAATGTTGAAAATGATTCATGTTTAATTAAAAGTCTTGTCATTATAATGAAACAGATATCAGAATATAAAAAATTCATCTGCAGAAATTGATAGAACACGAACATATTAGTGATCGTGACAAAAAAAAAAAAAAGGAAGTCTAAGGCTAGGACCAAGAGGACAGGTTTTATTTAGACTCACAGTTGAGATTTACTCTATAAACATGAAATACATGTTCGTCCAGATTTTTTAAAAACATCCCTATTTTCATATAATCAGTGTCATCTTGGTCCACCGTATTTCTGTCCTCTAAACTCCCCATGTTGCGTCAGCATGTCGAGACAAGTTCTGTTTTTTTTGTTTTTTTGTTTCGACTGCTGACTACAACACGTAGCAGCACAGCATTGTTTACTCACAGTAAGCCCTTAATCCCCAAAGATTATGGGAGGAGGCACTGTGGAGGTAGTGCAGGTGTTAAATAGAACAGGGAAACAGGAAAAGGAGATTTAAACCGTATCTGCCTTCAGCTCGATGGAGAGCGTGATATCTCTGGTGGAGCTGGAAGCCGTATCGAGGAGAGACAGACAGTGTGGAGAGAGAGTAGGCTTACGCCGTTCCCGGTGCAAAACCCTACCGCTGATACACAGAATATCTTTGTGTTATTGTGGGAGGAGGGAAACTATTAACTCTGCTAGGAGGAGATCTGTGTCACGCTAAAGCTTCTCAGTATAGAAACTACCATAGAAAGGATATAATACTAGAAGTGTTGTATAAGCTTTCAGCCAAAACATGGTGTTGGTGCTAGAAGGTGTCTCACCTAGGTGAAAAAATTAATTTTTTATATAGGATCATATAACACCATTCTTTATAATACAAAATGCTTCTCATCTCCCCATCCATGCTTCGTTTTTGTAAATATGCAAACACACTCTTTTAATTCAAATCTTTCAATGATCTTAATTGTCATTCAGATGAAACTTGGCCAATTTAGATTTTGCATGAAAAGACATAAACCTGAAAAAGTATATTATTCGAAAATGCTAAATTGTTTGCTATTGCAACATGTATTAGACATGGTTACGGACACTACAGATTTTTTGCTTTTACCAAAAAACAACTTAAGCAACAGGTCATATGCTTCTAGAAGCTTATACCTATTTAGTATTAATACATATAAAGAAATATGAATAATTTGCATTTTAAATGATTATTGTTCGAAGTGAGACGGTATAACACTGAAAAATGGCTATTTTTGGGGCACAGATAAAATCACCTCTCCAAAACGTTAGCAACTTGACATTTTTAGGGACGCAATATTGGTCATTTCCATGTTGCATAAACTTCAGAAGTAGCTTATTTGTGGATAAAATAAAAAAATATATACATGGATTAGCACCAATACAGTGTTTTGGCCGTGTGTGACTTAAATGTTTATGTAGCCATAGACATTATAACTTTTTTACTTCTTACTATAGACTATTGTCATGTCTACAGTTGAGACTAAAAGTTGACCCAAGCTAAAGATATTCAGCCTCGGGTCCTCATAACCCCACATATCACTTCATGTCACCCTACATTTATGTTGGCAAATCCAATCTATATGGTGCCTACTTCATTCACATCAGAGATCGTTCACAGAACTCCATTAGAGACTAATTTATTTAATTAATTTCAGTGTTTTTATGTATAT
>JAQMYL010000004.1:20352479-20369528 GCA_030014365.1 Clarias pachynema | reverse complement strand
CTAGAGCAGGAAGTGCGCATGCGCCTTTTGCCCTTCTACGGCAAGCCCCGAGGGGATAAAAACCTCACACACACATATATGCACCTCACGAGCGCCTGTGCATCTAACATTAGCATAATATAACAAAATCAAATTAGGTCTGTTACACATCCAAACGAATATGGCCAAAGTAAAAAAATGCGGTAAACCTCAGCAATTCACAGTTTAAATAAAATTACATTATGTAAAACAGTTTCTTTGTGTTTGAATTTTTATTTACTGTATGCATTTTCAGATACAAATTGCTATATTGTGATATATATCGTTATCGAGTTCGGTTCGGAGGAAACACGTCGGCCCTCCCGGCTGAGTGGTAGAGGTAGCCTTAATGAGGGAGCCCCCTAGTGACGGGGAGGAATTGGAAATAGCCAAAAAAAAAAAATTTAATTCTCCACAGCACCAGAGATTATGTGTAGATATCGTAATATCATTATCCAGCTTCCTAATAATTTATCGACACAGGAAAGGTTTCTAAGTGCAGATTTGAAGACCTGAAAATTTCACCATCTCCTGCAACTCTCTAATCGTGACTCATTGTGCACTACAGCTCTGACTGCATCATTATCTCTTAAGTATTGTCCTGACTTATGCATAGAGATGAAAGTTTTTTGATGTCCATGTCATACGAGACCAACTACTTGTTTTGATGTGAAACAATCTGTGAACTTGAAGTACAATATACTGTAAATTGCGACATGCTTGAGTGAGCTATTGAACTATTTAACCGCAAAAGCATTTTTCTTAACATTCCTTTTCCTCTGCCACTGAGTTGGTGAGGCGTTATGTTTTCGGGTTCGCACAGTGGCTGAACGTTTGTAGGATGTACATGGAGTCATCACTGTAACCAACAGAGAGATCAGATTACTACAGTGATTTGATAGCAAGGTCAAATATTTGAAATAGACTTTCTTTAATATCTTCCTCATTGTTATCTTCTCATCCAGAGATGTTGCTTTAATCTCTAATCAAAATGTTTTCCATCATATCGAAAAAATATCGTCCATATAAACGTAGCTATTGATTCAAACGGGGACAAGGTCACAACTAGGTCGTTATCTGAAATATTTTTCCTTCAATACATCCTTTCTGTTTAAAGTACAAGGTGCGTTCAAATCAAACCGAGTCTTTTGATTGTGAAAACTACATTTATTTATCTATATAATCTCCTGCAACACTAATACACGTATCCCAGTGTTTCACTAGTGCTTGTATACCATCAAGGTAGAAAGTTTTCTTGAAGCCATGCCTGCTTCATGTCTGAAACGCTTTAATTCCCCAAACATGTGGAAATGGCTTGGACTGTAGGGGGATGTGGCAATAACTCCTAGACGAGTCCCTGTATTGTTCAGGCGGTCTTGGTGAATGATTGTGTGTCCAATTCTCACAGACAGATGTCTCTTTCACAAGTTGGCGGCGAGTGAGCCTTCGATTTTTAAGGATCAGGCGTTCCATTTGATGAATATTCATGTGAACTCTCAGCCACCTCGGCCAGGATTGTTATTCATAGACGTATTGACTTCTTTAAAACATGTGCACCATTCAAATGTTTTGCTGCGGCTAAGCGTCTCATCGCCATCTGTAAATTCAAACGATTTGAAGCCTTCATTCATGAGTCCCGGTTTGACTTGAACTCCCATCGTAGCCAAATTAGTAAAAGTACTTTCAACTTAATTGACATCAAATTTGATGTCAACTGTTTTAACTCATCTTCACAAAGGGAGCCAATAATTCTGGAGCTATCTGCAGGTATTAATGGTGTAGCACTGAAATAACCTTCGTGACACATTAACATTCACAACTCTCTAATAAACCTGATCTTACTTAATTTCACGTATATTAATTTGCTCTGCCTCGAGAAAGTGAAACTGGAGAACGTGAAGCTTTTTATCGAGGGGACGACGTTACCGTGCCTGAGAAACTAAACACACTGCCGTCTATGAATGTCTTCAGGGGACACTCTTTAGTGATTCAGCCATGACGGCCATTTTTCCGTCTTGGCGATTAAAAACGAAAAGTAAAAGCCACCCTTCCCTACCCACTTTATGTTCATTCATTCATTCATTCATTCATTCATTTTCATTCATTTTTTTTACCCATTTTCTTTCTGTCTTCATTTCATTGTTTGTTGCTTGAAGGAGCTTAAGTTAAAAGACGAGGAGTGTGAGAGACTTTCTAAAGTCAGGGACCAGCTGGGGCAGGAGCTGGAGGAACTCACTGCTAGCCTGTTCGAGGTTTGTTTTTTTTTATTTATTTGTTTGGTTTATCTTCTTCTTCTTCTCCTTCTTCCTTCTACGCAGAGGTCTTAGTGGGCATCTAGTCGGCCCAGATACAGAGCTTCACAGCAGCTGCATAGCACATCTACAGCTTATAATACAGGCCTTGCATGATGGGTGAAATCCTAATATGGAAGAAATAATGAACCAGAGCTGGGGAAAGAAATTACAACTTCAAAGAAATCTTTCATTTCACTTCTCTTAGTATCATGATGTGCTGACGAGCTGCTCGAGTAGTTGTTTGTCTTTCTTTATTCATCTCTTCCTTGGTGATGGTTTTCAGCTTCATGTCCTCTTCTACCACCTTTTCTTTTTATCTTCCACATCCCGTACTTCTTACCTACTGTCCTTCTTGTATCTCCACTATCATTCGTTGAGATGTTGGCTAACTCGCTTCCTCTGTAAGTGTGTGTATACGTGTGTGCGTAAAGGCTCAGGTTGGCTCTCTGTGTGTGGGGAAATCTTGGAAAGTAATGTCGGTGTGAGAGTAGGGATGCTGGTCCGACTCTGATGCGAACGTTGTCTCGACAGGAAGCTCACAAGATGGTGCGAGAAGCGAACGTGAAGCAGGCGACGGCGGAGAAGCAGCTGAAGGAAGCGCTCGGGAAGGTGAGAAACAGTGGTTGCACTGTGTGTGTGTGTGTGTGTGTGTGTGTGTGTGTGTGTGTGTGTGTGTGTGTGTGTGTGTCGGGGGGGATGGGGTTGGAATGTTAACTTGTGCACACTGCAGCGTTCTTTATTCATCCCCGAAGAGAAGTTGTGTCTTGATAGACGTTTCTAGGAATATATTTCTCAATCTCTTTCCTCTTTCTAAATTCTGTTCATCAGTTTATTTTTCTAATCGGTTCATTTCAACAGATTTGTTCAATCGAAACCTTTATGAGGCTCATATTATTATAAATCTGATTAAACCTGTTAAATCACTTATTTCATGGCAAAACCGATCAAACATCTCGCTTCTTCTCTCCACAGATCGATGTTCTTCAGGCTGAGGTGGCTGCCCTGAAGACCCTCGTTCTGTCCACGTCCCCTACATCACCGTGTAAAGAGCTGCCGTCGGGCTCCAAGGTGCCGTTCAAGAAAGGACACGTACGCAACAAGAGCACCAGTAGCGCTATGCTGGGCAGCCAGCAGGAGCTCAGCGTTCCACAGCCCATTGTGCGTGACTGCAAGGAGGCAAGGAACCCGTATCCTCTCTGTTTATATCATTAACTGTATGGCCAAAACATCTGGGGAAAACCTGACCATCACAGTCGTATCACGTCCTTGTTGAACATCCTGTTCCAGATTTAGTCCTCTTGTGTTTGCTTTTATTATGAGTGCCACTCTTCTGGGAAGGCTTTCCACTAGATTTTGGATTGTGGCTTTCGGATAAGAACATGTGACTGATGATAATGAGATTCCAGTTCCAGTTCATCCCAAGCAAGTTCCATGTCTTCATGGAACAACGAAGGGAAATTGTAACATTACAGCATACAAAGACATTCTATACAACTGTGTGATTTAGACTTTGTGACTGTTTGACGAAGAAGCACATATGGGTATAATGATCAGGTGTCCGTATACTTTTGGCCATATAGTGTCTGTGTGTTTGTTATTTTATTTATATTTTCATACAGGTATACTTGAAGGCAAACATTTATTTTTTTGTGTTATAGGTGTTGTGTCTATCCACCATTAATAATTAAATGTTTGCCATCAGTGTCATTAATAATATATTGAAGAATTGCCATAAACCGTTACATATATCCCAAATTACCAGTATTTTTATTACCTGTTACTGTGCGAATTACATGATGTTTTCAGAATGAGAAATACGATGGACGTTTAAGTCAAACCGGGATTTGATGAAATTTCTTGTGAATAAAGGCGTAAGAACGATTGACATTTACTGAAGACTTCAAGCATAGTACTTCTCGTACATCCGTGAATGAAAGTGAAATGAAATGTGAACGCCCTTCACATGTATACTATTTTTATATAATATTTATTGTGTGTGTGTGTGTGTGTGTGTGTGTGTGTGTGTGTGTGTGTGCACACGTAGGTGGATTCCATCCTGTTCAATGAGTTCAAGGCATGGAAGGAGGAGCCCACTTTGGAGAGAAGTTGCTCATTCTTGGACCGAATCTACAAAGAAGACATTTATCCATCTCTCACATTCTGCAAGAGCGAGGTGTGTGTATGTGAGTGTGTATGTACAGAGTCAGACAAAAATTTATTCACTTATATATATATACGTATATAAACGTTTTAATACAAAATTTATTGCTATATGTTAAACATTGATATATATGATAATATTTGGATAATAATATGATATTATTATTATGATGATGATGATGATTATTATTATATTAATATAATATACCTCATACCATTTTTCTTTTTCTGAAGTGTGTATAAATTTTTTTGTCTATCTACAGTATCTATTGAGCTCTCTCTCTCTTTCTCTCACTCTCTCAAGAAAGATAAAGAGATATATACAGTATATATTAAAGACATGGTATTCATTCTTATGAACTGTGATACAACATTTAGGTTATTTTACTGGTATATAATTACACACCATGATATATGTGAATATATGAAATGTATATAGTGTATATTTTTGCCTAGAATCACCTGCTACAGTGTGCAGCTTTGGCACAATAAGGAAAACATTAACTAGGCACCTGAACTTCCGTGAGTACATGAGAGAGAGAGAGAATCTGGCGGGTGTAGTGACCATAGTACAATCACCTGTGCCATAGCATTTGCATAAATCATACCCCAGGACGGAAGAGAGAAGTTGATTTACATAAGAGATTAGCTCATCCTGATAAAATATACGACTACAAATACTGTCTCAAAGATTTTATTGAATTGCCTTATATATATCAGGATCTTCAGCTAATGTTAATATCAAACATCAGAATTAAGAAAGATGTGACTGGTTTGAGTATTTCGTAACTGTTAATCTCCCGGGATATTCATATATAATGTTTACTAGTTTCTAGAGCTGTGAATAAGAGCAGTGTAAGCTGACAGGAAGGCGATAGTAACTCAATTAAGCACTCTTTACAAATGTAGTGACCAGAAATGCATCTGAGAACTTGTCAGACATTGAGGTGGATGAAGATCATATCAGGTTCCTCTCCTGTCAGCCAAGAACAGGAATCTGTCTGTCCAGTTTAGGAATTTTGTAGATTTTTGGACAGGAAGATAATGAAGACCTCGTGTAGACAAAAATTTATATAAAATCCTATGTACCAAGAAATTGTTAAGTAAGAATTGTGAAGTTTCACGTTTTTGTTTTTATAGCTCGGATCAGCCATTCTGGAGGCCGTGGAGAGAAACACACTGAGTGTGGAGCCAGTGGGGTTCCAGCCGCTACCGGTAGTCAAAGCCTCAGCCGTGGAGTGTGGAGGGCCCAAGTGAGTACTGCCAATCACCTGCTTCCTAACCAACAACCACAGACATGCTGTGGTGAGGACTGATAGTGGGCCTTTTTCATAAAGAAATAATTGTAAAATATATATGAATGAATAAATACTTAAATTAATTATGTACATAAAGTCAGTAAGCCATGGAACTAAGTTAGAAAGTTGAGTAAGTTATATATGTAAAGGAAGTTAGAAAGTTAATTAAGTTACCAAGAAAGTAATTGAAGTAAGTTAGAAAGTTGAATAAGTAAAGAATTTAAAAGGTAGAAAGTTCACCAAGTGAGCAAATAAAGCAAAGAAAATAAGGATGTAAAGTAAGTTAGAAAGGAAAAGAAGTGAGTAAGTGAAGTAAGGAAGATACGTAATTGCGTAAATGAGATGAAAGTTGAAAAGTTATTAAAAAAATTTAGTAAAGTTAATTAGAAAGTTATATAAGATAAGTAAATAAGTATATAAGTAAAGTATGTATGGTAAAAGAAGCTTGAAAGTTAACTAGATTAGAAAGTTGAAAGTAAATGAAGTATGTTGGAAAGTTAAGTATGTAAGTTAGACAGTTACATAAATAAGTGAAGCAAGAAAGTTGAGTGGAAAGTTAAAAGGTTGAATAAGTAAACAAAGTGAAGTTACAGTAGCAAGTTAAGTAAGTAAAGCAGGTAAGTATGTAAATTGAATTAGAAAAGTAATTATGTATGAAATGGTGTTAAGTAAGCTAAAAAGTCAAGTGAGTAAGCAAGGTAAGTTCATTGTAAAATTAAGTAAGCAAAGCAGTTGTTTAAAGTGTGTAAACTAAGTTAGAAAGATAAATATATACAGTAACTGAAGTGCCGTCCCTTTCTGTAGTAGAGTCCACATTCACCAAGATAGACATTGTTTAAAAAACAGCACATTTTTAAGTTTTTTTTTTTAATAACATTTTTTATACTGTGGGGTGTGGCGTGACTGGCACAGATCTCTCACTCAGTCTGAAATGTATTCAGGTAACAAATGAGCTGACATTGTTCTTTGTTTATTGTGTTACTGGTCTAGCTTGTAATATTTTACTTTATAGAGTTTAGACTACATGACATGGTGCTTGGCATGTACCTGTAATTTTAAACGAAACAGAATCCTTGGTATTGAGAATCTGAGCTTTTCTAACTGTTAGTAATCTTTGAGGTGAATCAGCTTCGTCAAGATAAAAGACGACCAGAAGTGCTGTCCTTGCCTCAGTAAAGGCATTTCAGGACCTCCGGACAGCATTTCTGGTCTTTTGGGAATGAATTTCTCTGTGCAGGCTTGTATTCCTGAATTGGTTCCATCGAGATAGAGTTCAAAGATACTTAACACTAAATCACTCTCTGAAAAAGGTCAGCTGTTGGTGTGTAAGTGTTAGGATGGCGGATTTTAATTAACACTCTGATGAATTATAGAATGAAATAAAATCCTCCCATACAGAAGACAAATTCTCTTTTTTTTCCATTTACAACCCCCACAGTGATTTATGAATCTACCATGAAGCATCAGGACGGTGTGATTTATAAAAGATGCATAAAGACTTGATATGGTGTTTAATATACAGCTCACACACTCCACCACATTCGAGCCACCTTCCCACAAGTTTTAGTTTGATCAAATGTCAGCTTTGCTGCTTCGGTTTGTCAGCGTTTTCCATCTGTTCTGTTTCTTTATTCCTTTCTTTCCTTTTTTGCCGCCCCCTAGTGGCAGGAAGTCTGAAATAGTCACGTAAGTGTACATTCTCTCTCTCTGTGTCTCCCTCTCTCCCCTCACTCATTCACTCTCTCCATTCTCCATGCAGCCTCTCTTGCTTGTTAGCTTTGTAAACGCACATTTTTTTCTCTTTATAGAGGCAGCTTTGTTTAGCTGGTGTTACTAGTGTAGGACAATGAATAAATAGTACACACAAGCTTGCCTAATTATTTATTTATTGCCTGTTGGCTGTTAACAGATGCTTGGACGGGCAAATATTTATTTAAAGGAACATGTTTTCCCATCTGCAGAAAGTGCGCTCTCAGTGGCCAGACGAAAACTTGCAAGCACAGAATCAAATTCGGGGACTCCAGCAACTACTATTACGTGTCCCCGTTCTGTCGGTATCGGGTGAGTGTTTCCCTGCTGCTTTTCATAACGCACCGCCTTCAGCGCTCTGCCTGCCGTATCCATTACCTGAAATGGAAAGTTTTCTTTCTTTCTTTAAATGTTTGATTTGGATGGGACTGAAAGCTGAACATGAATATTTTACATTGTGAGTGAACTTGCCGAATAAAAACAGAAAGAAAAAAAAAGATTAGGACTGGACCTTGGGTGGCATGGCGGTTTAGTGGTTAGCACTGTCGCCTTGCACCTCCAGGTTCGATTCCCGCCTCAGGGTCTGTGTGCATGGAGTTTGCATGTTCTCCTCGTGCTTGTTGGGTTTCCTCCGGGTACTCCAGTTTCCTCCCACAGTTCAAAGACATGCAGATTAGGCTGATTGGCGTTCCCAAATTGCCCGTAGTACTGTATGTCAAGTCAAGTAGGATTTTATTGTGATTTCAACCATATACAGTTCAGTACACAGTGAAATGAGGAGTAAAAATTGGCGAAAAAAATAAATAAATCAGCATTTTAAAAAAATTTTTGTTTTTTTTGTTGCTTGAACTGAAGAAACTTCGCATAGACAGTTCCAGTTATAACTCAGGCGTTTCATAAAAGGTTAGTAGTTTCTGTGTACCGAAAAGAAAAATGATGTAAAACACCACGTCTTTTAACTTCATGACGGGAGCATATTTATTGAGGGTCACAAAGACAAAAAAAACGTGCAAATATGAATATTTCTGTTCTAAATGTTCCTTTAATGTTGTTTTTCAGTCAAACATCTTTGGAAAAGTAAACTCAATGTGATGCTAGTGTTAAAGATTTCTTTCAGTCCTTTCTATCCAGACAAAAGCAGTAGCCAAAGGAAGCTGTAAATTCATAAACAAGGACACGAGTCTCCGTGGAGACAGAACATGCTGGATTTTTACACACAAAATCAGAGACAGAAGACCAGCCTCAGCAGCAATTTAGGAAATTGTTTGAAGAAAGAGTTTAGATTGAAACAATAACAGCAGTGCATGTTCGAAAATAATTAAATGCTATCTTGTAGAATCAGATCAGGCATGAATTACAGTGTATTTAATCATTATTTACCTTTTGTATCGTATTATACACTTCTATTATATTTATTCATACATTCGTTCATCTTTGATAACGCTTCTATACTGGACAGGGTGCCAATGCATCGATTTTTTTTGTAAAGTCATGGGAAAAATCTATTTAGTTATGTTTCACAATTTTTCTGAGGTGATACATGTATCATCACACTGCCTCCATAATAATTGTTTAAAATAAATTTCTTATTTAAAGGCGGCGCGGTGGCGTAGTGGTTATCACTGTGGTCGTGCACCTCAAGCGGTTCAATGAATGAATAATTTCTAATTTATACATGTTTCCTTTTGATATGGTAAAAAATGTTGCCATTCTTCAGTAATCCTACAGGTGGAGCTCTCTAAACCTTTCACACAGCAGAGCATCCGGTGTAGTTGGACGTGAATTATTTGTCAAGTTTGTTTAGAGTGTAACAAAATTTGGAAAACAATTAACAACATTGAATTCAGATATTTATTAATTTATATTTAGAGAATCACAATACAAATGGAATCGGCACCTAGATATCGTGATAATATCGTATCGAGTGATCCCTGGTGATTCCTATCCCTAATTTTGTATATGATTTATTAAAAAGTAAACAAATGTATTCAGGTTGTTTGATGTTTAAAATACATTCCTGTCATTAACTTGAAATGAATTGGCATGAAACATGAACATCCTAAGCAGCCCCTCATGTACATTACTGCATGATCTCCACTTCCTCAGCTTAATCCTGTTCTATTAATACTATTGTGACCAGTAACGCCTGTTTACTACAGCTTATCTCATTTGGCCTATCAGTTTCAGAATGTCCCCAAGGCATGTCTGGAGAGCAGTCACTCACTCACTCACTCACTCACTCACTCACTCACTCACTCACTCACTCACTCACTCACTCACTCACACACACACACACACACACACACACACACACACACACACACACACACACACAGAGAGAAATGCTGCAGACTGATAAAGAGGCAGAGCCTGTCGGAAATTAAATGTTCATCCAGCTTTCGGTTGCTGAAATCCAGTTAACCTCTGCTTTCTTATCCTAGATCACCTCCGTCTGTAACTTCTTTACCTACATTCGCTACATCCACCAAGGACTGGTCAAGCAGCAGGACGGTGAGCAGAACCGACATCACACCCACATACACTCGCAATTCTGCAGTCTAAGCTGTAGAGCAGCACTTGGCCTGGCAAACAGTTTTTTTCTTTCTTTTTTCCCCAGAATGTAACAGAGAGAGAATATTCGACAACATTTAAACCAAACTTTTAAACCATTTAATGGTTGAAATTCCCTGGTTAACTAGTGTTAGTGGCCAGGGTTCAGTACCTGGTCAGGGAAACGACCACAGCCATCAAGTGCTAGTGAAAAACCCTAGTTAATTTAAGTCTTTATGTTAAGTCCTTATTTCTTTCATATACAGTGGGACATCGGCATATGAACGCCCCGCCTCACAAATGTTTGCCTTAAGGACTGAAATTTTACAAGAAATTTACCTCAGTATACGAAAAATCTTCGGCATAAGAGCGACTGAACAAAAGTTGCGCGTACATCCTGGAGCCTTTTGTAATTTGTTTGCGTCAGTGGAAAGCCAAGCGAAGCAGTTAACTTATTTTTTTGTGGGGTTTTTGCCATTTTATGCGATTTAGTGAAGACAAAGGACAATAGGTCCCAAGAATGTTAGCGGACAGAAGAAAGAAGAAAAAGGAAGTCAATTTCAGTTTCATTTTTAAACCAGCCGGTGCCAAGAGGCATCATAAATTAAGGTTTAATGTCTATTTATTTCATATTTTATTTAATTTCCTGTCTTTTCGAAGTGTTTCGATTGTTTTTGTATGCAAAAATATGATTGTAGGGTTGGAAATTGGTAATATTTCTCAAACAGATTATCTGCATTTACATTATTTCCTATGGGAAATACAAACTTTCGCCTTAAGAACAGATTAAATTAATGTGCCGAGGTACCGTTGTAT
Source organism: Clarias pachynema (assembly GCA_030014365.1). NCBI lineage: Eukaryota > Metazoa > Chordata > Actinopteri > Siluriformes > Clariidae > Clarias > Clarias pachynema. The sequence continues at coordinate 20,358,643 of JAQMYL010000004.1, read as the reverse complement.
GTTACTGCGCAGTGAAAGTCTTCTCTTTGCACATCTCAGCTTGGATATGAAGACTTGTTAGGACGTCTGGATCAGAGCGTAGGGGCAGCCATGATACGCCTCTGTTGGTCAAGGGCCAAACAGCAGCAACTTGTTGGAGCTGGGGCTTGAACCGGCGACCTTCTGATCAGGAACTGAAAGCATTAATACGCTGAGCCACCTCTGCCCCAAATTATGGAGGGTTGCGACAGGAAGGACATCTGGCATAAAACCTGTGCCACGTCAGACACTTTCAAAATATTTTTCTTATTACTCTGAGTTTCATCACAGCTGAAACTACTGTCCGAGAGATAATATTATACATATAATTATACACACACTCCGATAATGTACTATACCGTAGTTCCTACATCTGACAAATGGCTTGTTTTGTGATTGATTACTATTTTCAGATCTTTATTATAAGAAGAATAAAATGTAATATTTGTTTTTAAATATTAATCTCAGAGTTCCACACACTTCATTAATCATGTGATCAATATCTAAGGTTTTTTTGTTTGTTTGTTTGTTTGTTTTTTTTAGCTGAGCAAATGTTCTGGGAGGTGATGCAGTTACGGAAGGAGATGTCGTACGCCAAGCTGGGTTACTACAAAGACGAACTGTGATCGCTCAGCACCGGAAGAGGAACGCTCGTCTCAGAGGAACATGCCGTACACGAGAGAGGAGGGTTCTGCAGTTACCGAAGAGACATCACCCGGGACCAGTGTCTTTCCTCACACCTCAACACTCCAGCACTGTGTGTGTGTGTACATGTGTGCGTGTGTGCGTGTATGCGTGTCTGAGTGTGTGATTAGCCGTCTTATGTTTTCAGATCCTTTCCTATTTAAAGTACATATGCTGCTGAAGTACCGATGACCTGATTCCAGTTGGTGTGTCGATCGCTACATGAAGGAGAATAACAGGAATCAATGCCGGTTTGGATTCTAGAGAAGAAAAGAAAGGCTTTTACCCCGACCGATCAACTCGATTTCAGTTCATTCAAAAAACAAACAAATTAGCTTGCGGCGTGTTGCTGTGCTGTTCTGTGTGTGGAATGTGCTGTACATCTGTTTATCTTGGAACCGTCTTATCAGTTCGTGTATTTTCTTCCAAATCTCATTCATCACTCTTTCCCCATTTTGTTTTTTTAGTGCCTTTCTGGAACACCGAATAAAATGGTATACCTCCATGATTTGTCTACGTGTCTGTCAAAGGAAAGCCAAATATACTGTATTTTAGCTTTATGTTCTTCCTGTACACTATATTGCCAAAAGTATTCGCTCGTCTGCCTTCACATGCATATGAACTTGAGTAACATCCAATTTTTAATCAATATGGTTTAATATGATGTTGGCCCCGCCCCCTTTGCAGCTACAGTATAACAGCATCAACTCTTCTGGGACGGCTTTCCACAAGGTTTAAGAGTGCGTTTATGGAAATTTTTAAACCATTCTTGCAGAACCGTTCTTCCAATTGTGAGGTCAGACACTGATGTTGGATGAGAAGGTCTGGCTCGCAGTCTCCACTCTAATTCATCCCAAAGGTGTTTTATCAGGTTGAGGCCAGTCAAGTTCTTCCACACCAAACTCGCTCATCCATGTCTTTATGGACCTTCCTTTGTGCACTCGGCCCCTTTCTGTTACAACATGACTGCACCAGTTAAGGATGTTAAGTATCTGGATGTTACTCAAGTTCATATGCTTTTGGCAGTATAGTAATATTGCTTATATTGGAGGCAACTTGGTGTGCCTAGTGTGAAAGCAGCCTTACCACTGTTACACATGTAACAAGCTGCTCTACTTCCTTGCATTCTGTACCACCAGGACTGTTTCTAGTGTACGAGTATGTGTGTGTGGTTTTGATGGGATTTGATGTCATTAAGATCTGAACCATTACCCTTACAACTACCACTTTCATACATTTTTAATTTGGGGGCTGTTTCCTTTAGCTACTAGTTATAGAACTAGTAAGGACTCTGATGTGCATTTCTCCTTGCCATGACCATGACCTCACGTGTAGTCTTACCTGGCTGCAAGTGGTGACCCAAGTGGCCCGACTAGGGTGACGCTTTACTGTATGTCACACCAAGACCAAGGTGGGCCTAGGATGCTTTCACACTATAGGCTGGGACACAGATCCCGGTAAATATGACCCTAAAGTTAAGTTGTACGGTATGCAAGTCTACTACATACAACAAACAACAAATGCTTATGAATTTTAAAACAATATTTTGATTTATTTAATATTTGTATTAATTTTACATTTCAGAGATCCAGCCTACAAAACCTCTCCTCCATCTACACATATGTGAAGAGTAAGGCGAATTAAAAACATTAAGAACTAAACCCCTTTTTGGTGTACAAAGATTGCACTTGTCAGACCACATAGCTCATAAAAAACAGCATTTTAGGCATTTTTACATGACTGTGCTTTAATAAATACATCTAGGGGTCATCATTAAGCAGTATAGAGTGACCTGTATCCTTTTTTCAGCACAACCTAGGCAATATGATGTACATGACTGAGCAAAAAGTATTAAAAATGAATCATACAGGAAAAGAAGTAGCACAGATACATAAGATCACGTGTTTTTATGGTTGTTCTTTAAACTTTTTTGTGACGACATTCCCACAGTGTGTACCCTTGTTCATGGGATAGGCTTTAGCTTTCCCGCGACCCTGCACAGGATAAGCAAATGAATAAAGAGAATGAATGAGTGAGTAACCCATGACTAAATCTGGGGCATTATACTGTATGCATAGACTGGTGAACTAATGAACACTTTCACCAGCATTTACTGTAAATGCACTAATAAAACTGCCTAAAATGTAAGATTCCCTAACCAGTTTCAATCTTTAAAAATTGTAGTTGTTCATTCCCTAGTAGTTGCGAGATTCCAGATTATGCAGGTTTCTTAGACTTGGCCACAATTAATCTGTAAGAAACTGTATATTTTTGGATATGCCTCTGTGCATTCAGTGAATCATGATCTGGAACCATCGTCATGCCTCAACAAATCTTAATTAGTTTTTGGGTTTGTTTGTTGGCAACAAAACTCTCGCAATTCCTATGGGGTAAGCAGCCAAGCGTTCTGCCCATTCTGCCTTGCTGCAACAACACAACGAAGGGGCTAACCTTTTCTTCCTAAAGGGTTTTGCAGCTGCGTTCTTTATTATAATATGAAATCAAACAAAGAACCAAGCATTTCCATACCAGGCCTATAGGCTTACACATCACTACTCACATTATATAGCAGTTAGGAGGGACCATTCATATACTGTGGGCCATGGAGTGCTGTTCGTACTCACCATGGTAATGAGAATACGTGTTTAGTTTTATGGAAACTAAAGGAAACTAGCCCTGGCAGAACATAAGAAAGTAGATCTGAATTTTCCAGCACATAACTTGATGGGATTAATTTATCTGTGTTTTATATTTTGATCTGATGTTAACCAGAAGAAAAGTGTTCGGTGACTCTTTGTAAATGTGGAGCAAAAAGTTGCCCTCTTGCATTTAACTCATAAATATGCACTCATTTATATGGGTAAAAATATACAGTAGATTAGATAAACTGTGCTGATTGAGAACAGTATGTGTAGGTAGGTGGTATGTGTCAAAGTTACATCCACATGAAAGGCAGGATCCAAGGTTCCCCCCAAACAACAAACATGCACTGAAATCCCCATGTGCATCAATGAGCCTTGGCCACCCTGCCAATAGTTCACCAGTTTTCCGATCTTGGATCACTTTTGGTATGTCCTGACCACTGCAGCCTGGGAACATCCCACAACAGCTGCAGTTTTGGAGTCACTCTGACCTAGTCCCTTAGTCCTCTACCTAATTCAGCCCAGCCACTTCCAGTGCACTGTAACAAGATAATCAATGGTATTCACTTTGCCTATCAGTAATCATAATGGTTTAGGATGCTGTGCGGTGCGGTGCTGGGTGGGGTCTCCATGGATTGTATTTGGTGCTCCATCCAATAGGGATCTGGGGAGTTTGGAAGCCGGATGAGTGGCTTTGGGCTCTTTGCCTGGCTGGCTCCATGAGTGGTCTGCTGTAGTGCCTTGGTGGATCTATTGTGGCCATGATTGACATTATTTCAAAGAGTTGTGCTGCATTGGCTTTTCTGTGCCATCGGACCAGACAGGCTAGCCATTGCTCCCTACAGACATACTGTAAATCAGCCATGGGTGCTCATGATCCTGTCACCAGTTTACTTGTATTGAATTGATAATCAGTGTTAATGTATTAATGTTACTTGGTGTTAATGTTATGACTGATTGGTATATCATTTGCAAATATATTGAGATAAAATCTAAGAGGTCTGGGTCAATAAGACAACTATTGCTATTGAACATTACTTTATTCATAAAAGACTCATAAAATATTGTTGTTCTTGGTTGAATAGACGGACGTTTCTGCAACCATAACTATTGTCTACAGGAGCCGTGCTGCTTCATTAGACAGATCCGAGACAGGCTGTATCTCTGAGATGTCATGGCTCTGTTTGCTTTATAAGACCAGACTTAGATAAGCAACTCTTACCACCAGGATTTCCACTGCATAGTTCGTTCCAATCTAATCCAGGCCATAAAAACTCCACATTTATTACCCCGAGCAAGGCCATCAGCCCCTCCTGCGCATACACATAGGTGTACACCTGCGCAGGACAAACGGATGGAGTTTGCCTCAGAGATCACCGAACAAAGTACATGATTGAGACTACAACAGACGCCATTTCTGTTGAGCTATTCTAATTCACAATAGGAAAGAAAGTAACGATTGAACATTACATGGAGCACCGTATGGGTACGGCATAAGTGGAGTATGTACCAGAGTCTGCAATGATGTTGGACTACACTTGAATGAGAAGCTGACTGGTGAAACTTCAACAGAATCTGGAAACGTTGTTGTGAAGAGACGGTGAGATCTGTTTTTGACACGATCGAATCTACGTCATTCGGGCCAAACAGGATGAGCCTTGTGATCAATTGATACATTTATTTATCTTAATGCAATGGGTTTTAGTTAAGTTTTCATATTGCATAGACTTACATAGTATCAGTTTACTCATATGTTCGATGCTTTCCTATACTTGGTTGACGCACGCAAGTGTGGGTTATACTTTGTCTAATAGTTGGATAATTGTTGGTGATTACCAATAAAATGGTTTGCTTTTTAAAGGGGTGGTGTCATCTTATGATTTTTAAGTTTTATGGAAATAACTTGTAAATTCTGGTTAGATTATTTACTCCAACTTTACTACTAAACAAAGGGTTTCATGAATTGCAATATATCCTGGATTGAAATAAAATAATATTAAAGAATTGTCAAGGACTGCGAGACACCAATCATGCCTCCAATCTAGAAAGGACAAGCTATAAATAGTTACAAAACATAAAGACAACAGTCCATCAAGTAACCAAATATACTGTAGGTACTGTAGTGTTATCCTACGCAAAATCAATCAACCCTTCCACTCGCCACCCTTCAGAGACACATGACAAGGACAGGAAATGCCACAGTGACAGATTGATGTGTGAACCATAAAAATGAAAGGGCTTGGTGAATGGAAAACCACTGCAAAGAGCTGAACAGGAAGTGTCCATATAATTGATCCATAGCTGGCTTGACAAGGCTACATCTTGACCAAGACCTCCATCAGAGATGTAATTTACTATTACTACCAATTGAGCAGAACTGTGGACCATATAGCAAACACACAAAGGAAACAGGAAGTAGTTCTCTTCTTGTAAGCTTATCCTTTAGAGATGGTTTAAATCCAAATAAGGGAAAGTATTTAAATGAGTTGCATCAACAATCAAGGAAACTGAACCAGAATAGACTGGAGAAAGTTTAGTTTTCTGTGGAAGTAATACGAATTTTCACCTCTCGGGTCTGGGTTCAATTCCTGTCTCGAGTTCTGTGTGGATGGAGTTTGCATGTTCTCCCCGTGCTTGGTGGGTTTCCTCCAGGTACTCCGGTTTCGTCCCAAGAAATGCAGATTAGGCTAATGAGTGTATAGTTGAGTGTATGTACAGTGGGGCAAAAAAGTATTTAGTCATACACCAATTTTGCAAGTTCTCCCACTTAAAAAGATGAGAGAGGCCTGTAATTTTCATCATAGGTATACCTCAACTATG
>JAQMYL010000004.1:20268593-20281059 GCA_030014365.1 Clarias pachynema | reverse complement strand
CTCCATAAAATAAGATTAATAGTTTTCTGTAATATTACTGCATGCACAAATATATTAAATTAAAATATGCTTACACCCCCATGTTAGTAATATGAAGCGAATTAATACATAATATAATGTTATTTAGTAAATAGTTATTGAGAAAATGTGGACGGTTATTTATTTTTTTTATAGCTGACGGATTAAAAGATGTAGACATTGAAGCCGGTAGTCTGGCCAGTGCACAGGAGTTTCTGGCTGGGATCAAGTACCAACATGAATGGGGTAATCAGTGAGCTATGATGTGGAATGAAAATCTAAAAAAATGAGTTGAATATAAAAGTGTGTGTGAGAGAGAGAGAGAGAGAGAGAGACCGGCATAGAAAAGCCAGACTGATCACCAGCCTGAACTGTTTTCTGGTGAAATGAAATACAAATGTTGTTATTATTATTAATATTATTATCATTTTTTTCTTATTGACTCATATTGATCAGTGCAGTGTACAGAGGACAAAAGTCAAGAGCTTGAGTTTGAAGAATACTATCCCGATTCGCTCTGAAGCGTGGAGGCGTTATTCCGAAAAAGGGACTGATGCACTACGGAAAATAGATTGCAACAAAAGAAAGGAGGATCGTCTAGACATAACAAAGCGGCGTTATTTGTATTAGCCGAAGCTCCATCTGCGGTCCTTTCTAATGCACGATGAGTATTACAGGAATTAGGACATGTTCATTAACAAATGGTTCGCAATAACACGAATTTGTGTATGACTCGCTTGTATAAGGAAATCATTAAGAAATTATTATGTCTAAACATAATCGAGAAACAGCTCATTAATATGGCTGTAATTAATATACACATTAATGAGACAAAGATTGAAAAGAAGTCTTTCGAAACCGGGATGATGAACGCTCAGGATTGTTTGTGCCTTTAATTAAAAGATGTTCGTCATGTCTTCATAAAGATGACTCACAGCAATCTCGAATTGGAATTTCACATCAGTGATTTATCTGCCTATCGGTGAATCATAATATGTTCTTAAGCCGTATACGTGTAGATAAAATTCATTATTTTTTCAGCTTGGCATTTGCAAACAGATGAGCGCCACGCTGGAAGATTGCCACAGGATCAGGTAGATTAGCACGCTAATACTAGCAACAAATATGGTTTTACAGACGATATTATCTCAAGAGTGTGACATTTTATTTCAGGTCCTTCATTGGTTCATTTTTAGTACAGCAATTATGATATAGTTTCACGGGAAAGCACTTACACTGGCCTTCCTGACCGTCATGACCATGAGGAGTATAACGCTTCTCTTTTCTCTTGTAACCCTTTCATGTCTTTGCTGCCAGTCTCTCTGTCTCACTGTGTCTTTGTAGTCTCACTGCTTTTCTGATTGAGTGTTACACAAAAAGACTGAATAGGACTGTAAGTCCCTTTTTCGGCAAGCACAGCAACACCAATGGCGAAATTCAACATGGTGTTGCAAGCATTTTTCCTGGCTTTATCAACATGGTGGTCACAAAGTTTTAGTTGTTAGTGGCAATCTCAAGCCCTCAGCCCCTGCAGAGTGTTAGTGCCGCCCTGGAACCTTTTATTTCTGTCTGAGGGCCGGTACTTTGTCTGTCTGAACACAAAGAACTGGTTCAAAACTGGTTCAAAATTCAAGGACAATGAATGTGGTCATGGATGATAATCACCATAAGTGTTCCAAATAAAGGTTCAAATTTAGCTGTTTTGATGTTGTATGTGCAACATAGTTTTTGGGCCGTTCATTCAACGTCCTCAAAATAGTCTTAAAAGTCATTCAAATTTGGTGGACTTCTTCGTAACGTTGTTCCCACTATATTACACCACTCATCCAGTGTTCGGGTTCCTGCTGGGTGGAGTGTGCTATTAGGAATTTTTATTTTTGGATCTAATTGGATGATACATTTTTAAACATACAGTAGAGGTTTCTAATCAATCTGTGTCAGGGGTAAATGATTTGACAGAATTAAAAAGGTTAGCTTCCGGATCTTAACGACGTGAGTGTATATGTCAAGATGTTGAAATCACCTGAGATCGTTGAAATTTAAAGGTAGACGGAGGTCTGGTTTCTGTCTGGCATAACACTGGAAATTACATTTCCTCAGACGGAGCGAGCCATCACCAGTGTGGGAAAAAAAAGACAGACCCCAATATAGAACCTTGGGGGACAGTGAATCAATGGTAGGAATAGAAAAATAGAAGAAGACACATTTATTTGTCACACGTTTTACAGCACAGAGAAATTCTTTTCTTTTTATATGCCAGCTTGTTAGAAAGCCAAGGTCAGAGCACAGGAACAGCCCTGATACAGCCCTGGAGCTTTGCTCAAGGGTCCAACAGGGGCAGCTCGGCAGTGTTAGGGCTTGAACCTCCTTCTGATCAGTAATGTAGAGCCTTAACCGCTTGACCTACAACAGCCTGTGCATTGTGTCAATACAAATCTATCTAACACACGACTCTGAGCTATTGATGGCTTTAAACCATGCCAGAAAGTTTCATGAATCATAAGGCAATGATTTTGATTTCCTCCAGGTGGGTTTCTCCACCTCTCAGTGGCATGCTGTTAGGCTCTGATGAGTGTGAACATTTAGGGCTCCTTAAGCGAGTCCTTTAGGGTTTGGACTGGGAGTCTCTGACTCACGGCTCTCATAGCATAAGAAACCTCCAGTGATTAAGAGGAGAAGGAAATGTGCTGACACAATGACTTGTTCAGCTCGTCCCAGAGATGTGATGAAAAACGGGTAATTTTAGAAAGTTCAAACATGCTTTTTATATTTTTGGATGATTGAGATAAACCTCTGGCAGGGAATAACTCAATATGGCGATACATAGATATACAGACAGAAAGACAGACAGACAGATGCTTTATTGATCCCAAAGGAAATTCCAGACATCCAGTAGCAATGAGGACAGTAACACAAAGGCAGATTTGAAGATGTGATTGCAACTATAAACTATAAACTATAGGAATGTCATAAAATAAGTGAAATGCAGTGCAGTCTTGACATGCAGTTGTCTTTATGACAAAGTGACATCAATGAAAATGACAGGTTACATGTCTAAGCATATTGGCATCATATGTAATCCTGAGATTAAGTGAGCAGACCCTGAAGCTAAAAGATGAGAGAGTTTTGTGGGCAGCACTGTGATGTATATAGCAGAGGAGCGTTAAGCCTAGATCTCCCAGTCTGCACTCCCATGTCCCTGTAGAGAGGTGCTGATTCTGTAAGTTTTACGATGTTATAACTATCCTGATTCAATATTACTGTACATTGTTTTCAATTTTGTTTGAAATTTATTAGATTTATTCAGCAGCTTCACAACTGATCTGAACATGAGTAATTAAGTGTAACCTGTTCCTTATATCAATAGTTTTCTCACTTAAAAACCAAGCACAGGATTGTTAAATAATACAATAAAAATAACTAAAACGTTTAACATTTAACTTCAAATTAAATTAAACAAAAAGCTACATTGTTACTGAACAGCATGTATCTCTTTCATCTGCCATAATTATGTTTTTGTAAACATATTTAGCAAATAATTTCACTCCTATCACACAGGATGCCAGTGTGTGAATAGTTCAGAGTGCACCACCTGTAGGATTATAAAGAAACAGTAACATTTTACCTCTTTAAATACCCACAAATTGTTGAGCAGTTGCGAGCATGTGGCGGGTGCATGCCGCTTTCTCATGCCGGCACACCAGGCTCCTAACCCGTGTGTTTCGAGCCTAATTAGCGCTTGTGGTGCTAAGTGTGTATAATAAGTGGTCCTAAATCTAATTCACTCGTAAAGTGAAACTTTTTTTCTTTCTTTTCTTTTAGCCTTTTAACACATGCAACTTTTGATAATGCATAGATAAGTTTCATAGGTGTTGACCGATGGGTAAAACAACATGTGGACAGAAACATGTTAATATTGGTAGAAAACAAAATGTTAAGAGGATTGTGTTACAAATTGAAGTTACATTTATTTATGTCTGCTCTCAGGTTGTCTGCTCTACTGCAGCGATTAACAGCCATATTGACTCTTTTACCAGATGGGATACGTCACAGCTCCTTATCTGAGACAAATCATCAACTAGTGATTCGCCTCATGTCACACGTTGCTGTAATACACTGATTACAACTAAATGAGATTTATTCCAGATCATAATCTAGAAAGGACAGCATAACACCGTGAACCTGCTTGATGTGATACGATTACATCATCATTTGGTCATGAGCGTACACAGAGCACCTCATATGCAAACAGTTTTAGGCACAAAAGTCTGCAGTCATGCATAACCTGAAAAATGTGTTTTGCGCAAATGATGTAAGGTGTAACAGGGTAGAGTCCAGAAAGGCAGCACTATTTTCTGAGAGATGTGGTGATGGATGGATTAAATTGTGCATTATTAACATACAAAAGTTGTGCACACCTGTCCATCACACCTGTATATAGTTCTATAAAAGTATGTGCCCCTTCCTGATTTTCCCATATTTATCACACATAAATTACTTTTTAATATTACACAAAAATAACCCATTACGGAAGATAACAAGGCAGTAATCAATGAAGAGGAAAAAATCTGTCCAAACCTACCTTGCCCTGTGAAAAAAAAATTTTTTTAAACTTTTTGTGCGTCCCATTACATCTGGCATAAAACTACAACATAATTTCATAAAAAGAACATCATACCAACAGTCAAACATGGTGGTAGTAGTGTGATCGTCTTGGACCTGGATTACTTTAGGACCTGGACGACTTGCCATGATTGATGGAACTATGAATTCTGCGCTCTACCAGAAGATCCTGAAGGAGAATTTCCGGCCATCAGCTTGTGACCTCAAGTTTTCTTATTTTTTTGGGATGGGGATTTTCCTTAGATTTTCCTCCTAATTTAGTCGTATCCTATTCCCACCCTTCACTAGGGGACTCCCACATCAAGGCTACTACTACCAGTCAGGGAGACTATCACAAAGACAATCGGACAGCCGACCGCATCTTTTCGAATTGTTGGCGTAACACACTTGGAGGACAGCGCTATCCACTCCTTCCGTTTGCGTGAGCTCACAGACACCTTTTATTGGCTGTAGAGCTGTGATTGATGTGAGAGCGCTAAGTGCCTCCCATCTCACCCCTCTGAGAGCTCAGCCAATCAGCTCTGTCTAGGCTGCCAGCTGCGGGAGGCTACAGTACCACAACCCCCGGGAATCGAACTAGTGATCTCCGGATGATAGGGTGAGCACTGTACAACTGTGCCACTTGGGGCATGACCTCACATTAAAGCGCACTTGGACTACTGTATGCTGCAGGACAATGATCCGAAACACTCCAGCAAGTCCACTTTTGAATAGGCTCAAAAAGCAAAATTGTTTTTTTTTAGAATGGCCTAGTCAATGTCTGGACTTGAGTTCCTTAAACAGGCTGTTCATGCCCGAAAACCTACCAATGTGACTGAATAAAAAAAATTTTTAAAAAAACTCTGCAAAGAAGAGTGGGCCAAAATTCCTCCTCAGTGATGTGAAAGACTCATTGCAAGTTCTCGAGAACGGTTGATTGCAGTTGTTGCCTCCAAGAGTGGCGCAATCAGTTATTAGAGGGCAATTACTTTTTCACATAGGCCCACTCAGGTTTGGACAACTTTCCCCCCCCCCCTTCATCATTTAAGAACTGTGACAAATATGCAGAATAAACGGAGGTAAAGGAAGGTAGTTTTTCACAGCACTGTATACTTATTGAATGTGCCAATTCGAAAAAGTTTGAAGTTGGAGTTCTGCTCATTCGGCCAATCGGTGGGTTTGAGATCAGAGCTCTGTGCAGGACACTCAGGCTATAACTCTCCAAACTTGGCAAGCCGTGTCTTCATGGAGCTCGCTTTGCACACAAGGTTATTTTCATGCTGGAACAGATTCAGGCCTCTTTAGTTCCAGTAAAGGTGAACTGTAATGCAAAGACATTCGAGAAAAGTGTGTGCTTTTACCCTTGTGGTAACAGTTTGGGGAAAGAATAACATATGGGTGTGATATAATGCAGCAGTGATCTAGATCTGATCAAAGAAATGTTGACCAAGATCTGAGCCGGGATCAAACTCCAGCATTACGTTTGTCAGGTGATGGAACAGGACGTGTTGACGATACATGAACGCCGGCTCAGTGCTGCCAAAAGTCTGCCAAAGACGCGAGTCTGGTTATTCATTATACTAAAAGCTGCTGACCTGTTGAGAAGAATGCCTGCAGAGGGTGTTTCGTTTCTCTGACGTTCTGTGGAGCTTCACTAACTGCAAGAAGGCCAGTTTCAGCTGAATGCGTGGCTTTGTATTTATGCTGGTTGGCAGCCAGAAGGTCATTTGGTTTGAAATATGAAGCAAACTGGCAGAGTGGCACATTTTTTTTGACAGGAATAAAAGAAAGGAGATGTGTAGTTGGGTGGGTCAAAAATTATCCGCACTCTGCTGGTAGAATTTATTTTACTTAATTTAGGAAAAAAGAAATACACCATTTTTTGACAGAATCTTCTTGCTTTTCAATAAATTTTGTCCATCTGTCATCAAGTTTTCATATTCCCTCATTTAAAAATGTTTTATATGTGAGCTGGGAGCCACGAATGCACCGCTGTCTTCACTTATCCATTAGAAGTGAATCTTCGTCCTTGAAGGGCTGCTTTCAGGGGAACAAACAGGTGAAAGTCTGATGAAGTAAGATCAGGACTATAGGGAGGATGCCTTAACACCTCAAAATGCAGTTTCTGCAGAGTGTCGACACTGTGGGGGCAGAATTGTGCAGATGTGCATCGTCATGCAAGATCACGACACCCTTGGATTGCAACCCTCTGCGTTTAATCCAAACTTCAGTAAGCATCTCACTGTTGATTGTTGAACTTTTTTCCTGATAATGTTCCAATACTGGCCCTTGAGAATCCCAGAAAACTGTAAGCATCGTAGAATTTTCCAGCTGAGGGTTGACTTGTTGATTGTTGAACTTTTTCTTGGTCGGTGATTGAGGATGTTTCCGTTCCATAATCTGCTGTTTACTCTCAGTCTCGTAGTGATCAATCCATGTCTCGTCACCAGTAATGATTCTTTTTAAGAAACTTTCATCTTCCTTAGAGTATTGGTACAGATATTGTTAGCAGATATCCAAAAACATCTGTGAGTTGTTTTGGAACCATCCTCAGACCGCAAAAAACAAATTGCTGCATGCTGCTCCTCGTCCGTGCAAATCACAAGTGGAGCGCTCGCATTTCAGTTACGAATGAACTGACGTCACACACCTGCAACAGAAGTTTTAATCCAACCGGAGTGCGAATAATTTTTGACTCACCCTTGTGAGGGCAGATCCTTTTGTTGTTTCTGCCTGATGAGGCAGTGGTGGCTTGAACGGTTAAGGCTCTGAGTTACTGATCGGAAAGTCACAAGCTCCAGCAACAACAAGCTCCCTCTGTTGAGCCCTTGAGCAAGGCCAATAACCCTGTGTACCCCAGACGCGCTGTATTCTGGCTGACCTGCGCTCTGACCCCAGCTTCCTTCCTGGAATATACAAATAATAAAATACTAATTTTACTGTTTTATAGCATACTTGTGACAGATAATCGATTGTTAATTCTTAGATCCTCTCAAGCTCAGTCAGACTGGATGGGAAAACTCTGTGACCAACCTTTTTCATGTCTCTCCACAGGGGTTAAAGGTCAGGCTTTGGCTGAACCACTTAAGGACATTTGTTTTATGTAATTATCCTGCCCAAAGGTGAATGTTTTTTCATTTGCTTGGATTTTTAATAACCACCGTGTCACTACAGGGCCCTTCAACACAAAATATCCAGCATTACATCAGAAAATGTCAGAAAATTTTTCATAATTAAATCAGCTGCACATGGATCCACGCCCACCTGCCGAGTCCTTGTCGTTACACAGTAAAAGTATAAAAGGAAATCAAAGGGTCTCTTACTTCAATTTAAATGGTGTGCTAATTAAACAGGTGTGAAAGTAAAAGTGCTGGGGTGTTGCTTTCACCAGCCTTTACAGCTTACACAGCATGTACATACCGGACTCGTTATGAATTCTAATTCTTCATCAATTAATCTAATCAAGGCATTCAGAAACATTAATTATATTCTATTATTACACAATATTGTTAAATTCTTAAACCTGTTTGGGCAGGTGGCGAGCACGGCGTCTTGGAACGGAAGGAGGCAAGTCACAGGTTTTCCAGCAGGATCCCTAATGTTGGCTAAATGTTGTAATATAGTTGTAATGGTGTTGCGATGCTGTAGGGATGATGGTGTTTTTTGACGTTAGAATGACCGGCTCACTTCAGGTCATTGTCCTGAATGTCCACCTAGCAGGAACCCTAACATTGTATAAACGTTGTAATATATTAATATATAACAATGTTGCGATGTCCTCCACTATCAGGACAAACTTGTATTTGAAAGTCACAATAATAAATTGACATTGAGACAAAATTGCAATCTTAAAACAACAAAATTCAAACCTTCATTTGGTACATTCATGAAGATTAGCTTCTATTAACACAACATCCGAGCACATCCATGGTCGCTTACATGTATAAAGTGGTTTGGAATTCTGATCAAAGATAGGGATGGACACGACAGCTTTCCACACACAGCGAGTGTATCTCAATGCAACCTTTTTTTTTTTTCCCCAGAAATATTACTGTGAGGTGCAACTTTGCTCCCAAATTATTCTACTGGAATATGGTGCTTGTGGCGCTCATTCTTATGTGCATTTGCTAGCACTGGGAGCATGTTCCCTAGTAGTCCCGTGGTCCTCACACTCACACTACAGGTCCACATGTCTTTGAAACTGTGGGAGGAAACCAAAGTACCCAGAGGAAACCCACCAAGCATGGAGAGAACATGCAAACAGACCCGAGGCGGGAATCGAACCCCAAATCTGAAGGTGCAAGGCAACAGGGCTAACCACTAAGCCACGGTGCCACCCCAAGTAATTATAACCAACATTGTCCCAACTTCCATAATGTTGCCAAATAACATGACCACAGTGTTTTTGACAACCAGACATTTGACAACCATTGATGGTATAATAACTGATACATTACCAATAATGAAAGAAAGGAAGAAGTTTCTCTTGCCCTCTTTGTTCTCAGTTGGATGGGCTCTGATTACGTTCTGACATCATTTCAAACAAGCTGATTCTAGTGTCATCCCAACATCCATAACCCTGCCAAGTTAACCTCACCATAACACTTTGACAAGAAAAATAAAACTCCTGCTAGGTTACATTAGTATACTTTTACTCATATGTTACTGTTTTTACTTGAACAGCACATTTAGAGAACTGTATGGATAATCAGAATTTGTAATTAATCGTAATGGTTTTTCTATGGGTGGACATTTGTTTAAAATTATTTGAAGCAGTCTTCGTATACAGTATGATTCACAAGGTAAGAATATAAAGGTTTTCAGGCAAAGTTTTTTAGGAACACAAGCTACATTCTTTGTCGCATTTTATAAATTATATGTTGTGATAAAATACGCACATTACCTTTCAAACGTTATTGTTCAATGATCATCAGGTCTTTTGAAGTGCGTACTTTAGTACTATATTATTTGTATGTTTCATACTTGTAGTTTAGTGAAAGTTTAACTGAAATGGTCTTTATAGCATACAATAGCCCATGATACTAAGAAGAAAGAATGGTGGAATCAATAGATTCTATAAAATGATTTCCAAATAAAATGAATGTGTGATTGCTAAGTATTCACCCCAATTGCTGCGAAAACGCCAAATTAGTTAAGGTGCAAGTGTGGGTTATTAACTTAATCCAGAACTTTGATCATATTAAGGTGTATTGTTCTATCCATTGTTAATAATGGAAAGATGGCAGGGTCATATGAGTTTGTTAAAATGATTTTGAATAGGAGCAAACATGTAAGAAAGATGTTTTCCTGGTCTGATGTAACTTTTAATGCAATAGAGTAGCCACAGCGAAGCATGATGGTGGTAGCACCATGTTGTAGTAATGTTTCATCAGCAGGTCTCTTCGATCGGCCACAGTCAGAGACTGTGATGATACAATCCTAAAAGAAAACTTGTTCCAGTCTGGATGAGATTCAAGATTGGGGCAGGTGTTCGAATCAGACCTCATGCCAATTGGGAATCTGTGGAAAGACATGAAAATTAATGTTCACCAAGAGTCTCCATCCAATCAGGAATAAAATAAACCATATCGGGATAAACATATCTCAGCGGACTGCTTATTGATGAGTTCCAGATGTCAGCTGTTAATTTGAATGAACAAGATGTTTGGGCTGCGAGTTACAGGAAAACAAGCATGATGAAATATTATCCACAGCATAATGACTTTGAACGTGTAATGAAGATTTATCAGATTTGACATAATGATGTCTTTACACAAAGACTCTAATCATAGTGACAGTTACTGCTGCAGTAGTAACAGTTGTGTATACAGTATATTTTATGCGTGCTATAAAGTGTGTTTTTGCACACACACAAAATTCAATGGTCAGCAACTGCATACACTGTTTGCATTGATTGTTTTCCAAAGTGTCTATCCTAAACCCTTCAAAATAAAATACACCACTAGAGTAAATCAAGGATCCCATAAAAATCAAGTTATCAAGTTTGTGGAAAATTCATATACACTATATTGCCAAAAGTATTCACTCACCCACCTTCACATGCATTTGAACTTAAGCAACATCCCGTTCTTAATCCATAGGGTTTAATATGATGCTGTCCGGGCACTCATATACTGTACGCTCACAAGCTTATTCACACACTATGGGAAATTTGGGAATGTCAATTAGCCTAATCTGCATGTCTTTAGACTGTGGGAGTAACCAGAAGAAATCCACCAAGCACAGGGAGAACATGCAAACTCCATGTACACAGGCGAGAATCGAACCCATAACCGGGAGATGCAAGGAGACAGTGTTAACCACTACACCACCATGCTGCCCGTGGGGATAATAAACAAATATTCAAATATTGTTTTGCTGTTTGTGCAACATTATGTTAGGGCGTTTGTTCTACGGCATCCCATTGTCATGTAGTCAACGTTGTCCCGTTGTCGTTTCATCAAAGTAATGCTAAGTTTAAAAAAACTAATCTAATACCAACATCGTCCCAACTTCCGTAACATTGCCAAATTAACGTCACCACAACGTTTTAGACAATCAGACATTCCCGCTGCATCTCTGTCGACGAAATATTAACTGATATATTACAGTACAAATGATAATGAGAGGAAGAAAGAAGTGTCTCTTGCCCTCTTTGTTCTCACTTGGAGGGGGTGTGATTAAGCTACTTCATATGATCACCGCCGAGACCGAAATACTTAAAGGCTGTGTGTGGAGACACTTTTACTGCAAGCTTGCACAGTTGAATGAATGAAAGAATCAGATCATGGTTTCGTGCTGCTGTATTTCTCCTGACTGAGGCTGCATTAATGTAGGACAAACTTGTTTAAAAGTAGAAGATAATGCCTCAGATGATGATGGCTACATCAGCAGATATCATTTTCTAAACACGCTATGAGCTATTTACTATTGCTTACTGTACTGTACATTAGCCCTGAAATGTTTTTCTTACAAGAATGCCTTCATTTATAACCCAATGCCAATATTTCCCATTTTCCCTCCTTAGACATGATCACAATGGATCCTCAGACATTAAAATGCTGAACTGTGATCTTATCTGAGCCACATTTCCACCTAGAGAAGCAGCTTTTGTGCTGTTTCTATTCATTGACCCTAATATTTTGCCTTACGGTTCATTATGATATCCATGACGAATACATTTTGCATGTTGAAGATATTAATATTAGCTGCTCTTTCTGTTTCTGTGAAGGTGCTTCCTCATGAAGTCTTTTCGAGAAGGTGAAAATTATCCATTTGCCTGTGTTTGCTTGTGAGCAACAATAACGGGATGGTTGTTAATTCTCAGCACATGTACTGTATGCAGTGGAGCGGTGCAGAGCGAAATTCTCGGGAATAAGGCCATTTATATTTTACATTCAATTTAGTGGCATCAGTGAAACATGAAAGCTAGTGTCCGTGGAATTAAACGAATAAGTCTTGGCTCAGTTTCCATAGAAGCCAGGCTTTGTGTGACTGGGATTGTAAAAAAACAACGCTAACAAGTGGTAAGTTAGTATTGGTGGTAAGGGAGGGGAGAAAAAAAAGAAAAGGAGATTTTAAGGATCCAGGTTTGAGTCTTATTTTTTCGCAGTATTTTTATTGTCACTCGTTCATGTTTAGGGTTTTATTCCTTTATTATTTTTTAACATTTTTAATCACCTAATTAAAGAATAATAAATACCTTAGCTCATTGGAAATGCTTTTTGTGTATACAGTGGAACCTCGGATTGCGAGCATAAGAAATAATGGAAACTCAAATTATTTGTTCTACAGCCCCAAAAAATAAATACATAAAAATAATTAATACAAAATATAAAGTAAAAAT
>JAQMYL010000004.1:20238938-20250311 GCA_030014365.1 Clarias pachynema | reverse complement strand
TGGAAAAGTACTCGAACTAGTTACTTTTATCAGAAAGTAACGCTGTAATGTAACTGATTACTTTTTAAAGACAGCAACTTTGTAATGTAATTAATTACTTTAAAAAGTAACGTTCCCCAACACTGGTTATCAGTTCACCGGTTGCCCTTCCTTGGGTCATTTTTGGTAGGTCCTGACTACTGCATACCAGAACCACCACACAAGATCCCACAAAATCCATCACAATTTGGCCCTTGTCAAAGTTGCTCATATACTTAAACATCACCATTTTTTCATTTTCCAACATCTCATCTTCAAAAAACTGACTGTTCCATTGCTGTTTTAAACAACCTGTTTTTTGACAGGTGTCACTGTACAGAGATAATCACTGTTGTCCACTTCACTTGGTAGTGTGAGGTGTTAGTTATGACTGATTGGTGTATCCTTGGCGGCACGGTGGTGTAGTGGTTAGCACTGTCGCCTTGTACCTCCAGGTTCCCGTCTCTGTGTGCATGGAGTTTGCATGTTCTCCCCGTGCTTGGTGGGTTTCCTCTGGGTACTCCGGTTTCTCCCACAGTCCAAAGATATGCAGGTTAGGCTAATTGGTGTTCCCAAATTGCCCGTGAATGAGTGTGGGAGTGTGTGTGTATGTGTGTGTGTGCCCTGCAATGGATTGGCACCCTGTCCAGGGTGTACCCTGCCTCGTGCCCTAAGCCTCCTGGGATAGGGTCCAGGTCCCTGCGACCCTGAATACAGGATAAAGCGGTATAGACGATGAGTGAGTGAGTGGTGTATCCTTTAAGTCCTGTAAATTGCAAGGTGGGATCTCCATGGATTGAACCTGTTTTCCCAGCACATCCCTCTCAGGCGCAAATGGCTTGAGATCTGGGGAATTTGAGGGCCAAATTAACAGCTTGAATTCATAGTCGTGTTCCTCAAACTATACTTGAAGCATTTTCTTGCAGTCTGTCAGAACACATTATTCTGCTGAAAGAGGCCACAGCCATCAGGGGATACAGTTTCCATGAAGGGGTGTATTTGGTCTGTAACAGTTGTACTGTACAACTCTGTACTGTACAAACAATGTGTAGACTATCAGATTTTATTTTGATTATATTAAAAAAATATTTAACGAATGCCATCTATTTATTTTGCAAGGTCCCCCTGTTTTCACAGCTGCAAATTCAACAACTTAGACTCAAGTCCAGATCTACACTCTTTTTAATTTATCATGAGAGAACATTTGTTCACAAAATAATTGTCTGGCTACTAACAAAGTTAATAGTGTCCCCCTTACTTCTGCTAGATACACCAATCAGCCATAACATTAAACCCACTGAAAGGTGCCATGAAAAACGTTGATTATTTCATTACGGGGTCACCTGTCCATTGGTGCTATACATTAAGCAGCAGTCAGTTTTTGAAGTCGATGTGTTTGAATCAGGAAAAATGGGCAAGTGTAAGGATGTGAGTAACTCTGACATGGGCCAGATGACAGGGTCGAAGCCTCTCCAAAACAGCAACGCTTGTAAGATGGTCCCTGTCTGCAGTGGTCAGGACCTAGTATTAGTGGTCCAAGGAAAGAGAACCAGTGAACTGATAACAGGGGAATGGGCAGCCAAGGCTCATTAATGTGTCTAAGGAGTGCAGACACAGCTGTCTGGAGAGTTACTGCAGCTCAAATTGCTGAAAATGGTAATGCTGGTTCTGAAAGAAAGGAGTGAGAAGACAGTGCATCGCAGTTTGTTGAGTATGGGGCTGCGCAGCTGCAGACCAGTCAGAGTGCCCATGCTGACCCGTGTCCAAAAGTGCCTACAATGGGAACATAACCATCAAAACTGGACCACGATTAATGGAAGTACTGTAGGTGACCCAGTCTGAGGAATTATGTTTTCATTTACGTCATGTGGATAGCTGTGTGTGTGTGTGCGTCACTTATCGGGGGAAGAGATGGTACCAGGATGCACTACAGGAAGAAGGCGAGCCAGTGGAGGCCAGTGTGATGCACTGGGCACTGTTCTGCTGGAAAACCTTCAGTCCTGCCATTTATCTGGACGTTACTTTGACACGTACTACCTACCTAAACATTACTGCTGACCAAGTACACCCCTTCATGGAAACTGTGTTTCCCTAATGGCAGTTGCCTCTTTCCCCAGGGTAATGCGCCCTGCCACACTGCAGAACTGTTCAAGAACTGCTTGAGGAACACAGTAACAAGTCCAAGCCTTAATCCAATTGAGCATCTGTTGGATATCCTGGACAAACAAATCTGATGCATGAAGGCCCCACCTCACAGCTTACAGGACTTAAACGATCTGCTAATAAGTCTTGGTGCCAGATTTCACAGGACTTGGAGAGTCCATGCTGTATTGATTTAATGCTGTTTTGGTGGCACAAGTGGGATCTACACAGCATTAGATACTGTAGGTGGGTTTTAGTGTTATGCCTGATTGGTGTATTAAACAGTGTCGGTGGTGAACAGTGAATGAGTGAGTGAGCACACTGCACCACACGGGCCCAAAAAAAGACCCTGTTGCAGCTTTGTATTAAGTTAAAATATTTTGAATATAGGTATTTTTTTAAATGCTCATGTTAGATTATAACGTGATATAATAATAATTAGACTGTAAACACAACTATATTTCAAATATTTTCACTTGATAGGATGTAATCTTCTGCAGTGTGAGTGATGAGTCATATGAATAATAATTTCACAATTTCATGTTTTTAATATCGCCCCTCAATATACCATTCTGTAGCCGTTCCGTGTATTTATATTCCCCAGGGTGAAATATTACACTGTATTATGATCACATCAAGCAGTCAGGCTGGAGAGTGAGATATTTATGCAGAGATAGTCATGAGAAATTTTAACTTAAGCTCTAGGGCACAATTACTAAGACGCATCAATTCAGAGATATTCTGAATACTGACATGCACAAATTTCTGTATCACCCTCACTCAGCATCTCTTAATCCATTATGTGGTCTGTCCTGTTGGGCAAGATAACCATGAACAGTACACACGGCCAAATTACAAATAGCTGTCTAGCTATACAAATTATTTATTTATCATTATTATAATTATTATGATGCTATTCATATGTTTGATTGGTGTTTGAGTGATATTAATATAAAATCAGACAGAATGGATTGACTTAATATTACCTTAATTTATTTATTAAGATTTCTCGAAAGTTTAAAAGAAATGACATGATATATATATATATAAGCAATATTTTATTGTATTAAAGCCCCATAAGGTTTCTGTATTTTCATTTAAATATTTTTATACAACACAGAAATTTATGTTTTTGTGCTTAAAATCAGTTTAAACTCTATTTCTACACTAACGCAGCGCTGTCTTCATTCTGGTTGCCAGATGTACCGCAAAACACATCACAATGCGCTCGTTCGAATCCTTCTATAGTCACAACATACTATACCTCTAAGAAAACTTAAATGCTCACATACTTCAAGGCTGACAAATTTTATTTAATTTTTTATGTATGAAATGTATAATATTTGCTACAGTGAAGTTTTCTACAGTGAAACGTTTAATGCTTGTTTATGGAAGGAGTCTCCAGTGTCAAAACCTCGAGCTTAAAGATATTCCTTTATGTTGTCACTGCAAGAGAGAGATGTGTCTTTTTATGTGTCCAACACTGTACTGTACCCCCCCCCCCCCCAATAGACACACACGCACACACTTTTATTTTTTGTAATGTTATAACCTGGAATTAAAATAGACTAATTAGACTAATACAACCCATAATGTTCAAATTGAAAAAGGGGAAAACTTGATAAATAAAAACATTTGCTTTTTTTTTATGATTATTATTGTTTTGAGTTTGAGAATTAAGTTGTAATTAAATTCCAGTGAAGTCCATTACAATTCCAGGTTGTAGCACTAAAAAGTGAGAAAGCTTGAAAGTCACTGTTTATTACATCAGTTTAGTGAATCTGTCCTCACTCTGTCCTTTTCAGGTTTGACTGCTGGGACAAAAGGTTTATGAAAGTTCATTACAAACAGTGCATTTAAAGACGCTGTAAAGTCATTTTGCTCTCCATCTTGCCACGCGCAAGCAGCTTGTGAATATTAGTGTGAATTAGCAGTCTGTGTGTTTAGCTTTTGCAAAGTTTTGGTGGAGATTGCAAATGAATTAAACAGATCAGAACGGATCCAAATCTGGTGAAATTGGAAAAATTTTCTGGGAAGATACTGAACAGATCATTATTAGATTGGACAATCATTTTTATTTTTATTGATCAGAATTCTTACATTTTTTGGTTTTGCCGGACACAAAAGTGTTTCCGAAATCTTCCGACTGAGATGCAGCTTTCACTCGAGCTGGTTTTAAATTCTTTCGTGTTTGTGCAAAGTCTAATGTTGTTGTTTTTTGCCTTGTTGAGTTTTTCTACAAATGTGCAATTGTTATAATGCCCAAGTCAAATGTCTGTCTATTGCTACCTGTTTAAATATATTTACCTAGTAGGTAACTGGTCAACTGCTAAAACGCAGCACCTTAATTAAAAGCACTGATGAATGTACATTCTCGAATATTTTTGGATATATAAAAAGTAATCGTCAAGATGTTAAAAGCAAGCGACACTTGCCTTTTTACAACAAATCAGAAACTGATTTGCTTTGCCCATCCTGTTGTTCATATCACGGCTTAAACCTATAAATGAACTCAGGTTTTTAAGACATTAAAAATTCCAAAGAGTGTGAATATTAATTATATTGGTATTGATATTATTGACATGTCAAACCATTAGGGTATATTGTAGGAAAGAAAAACCCTAACATATCAATCAGTACACGGTTAGAGTAATCCACATGATGATGATGATGATGATGATGATGGATGTTATATCTCAATGAGTAGTGCCTGATTCCATATTTTCCCATCGCTGAAAAATAAAACATGGAATTATATTGTTTGCAGTCGTTTCATTTCTGTCAAAAGGATTTGAGAGAATCTTAATGATATATGTGTGAATGTGTGTACGCTCCTGTGAACACTTCTGATTTCATCTCCTATTCATTTATCGGTGCAGATGATGTTAATTACACGTGTGTATTTTTATGTTTGTTTCCATGGCAGCCGGGTTTATGAGAGAGTGAGAGGTTTAAATGTTCTTAGAATTTTTTTTCATGTTGTGCATGAAGTATTTATTTATTTATTCATTTTTAAAAAGAAAAAAAAAGACGTGCTTTCACAGCCTGTGTGTAAATAACATACATAATAATCTGACTGTATTCCAAGTGGCTTCATCCGTAAATATGTTTATTTTTAATAAGAAAATGCAGTGGGATCAAATTTTTATACTTTGATTTGAGTATAAACTTGAAGTCAACCTCTGTACATTTAAGCTACAAAGTGAAGGGTTGTTTTGGCATTCAGATTGAATTATGGTCACTAGATTCTATTCTAGAAATCACCAATTACCAACAAACAGCACCTCAGATTAGAGGCTTTATAAAGGCTTTACAGATCATAAATAGCAAACACATCTCAATATCAACCGTTCAAAGGAGATTATAGTGTATTCTGCCCGCCTTCAGCATTTTTTTACACTATAGAAAGAAATAAAAATCAGGAAACATCATGGCATTAGAAGGTGTGTCCAAACTTTTGCCTGGTAATGTATTATAAACTTTTGGACATTGCATTGAAAGATGTTTATATTATTGCATTATTAAATTATGATTATTATACAGTAATTTAAGTCATGCAAATGTAGCTTTTTTTTTTTACTCAGACAATACATTAACTTTTTTTTTTTATATCTAAAATAAAAATTTTAAAACCCAAAGCACTGTAACATACATCTAAATAATATATATAAAGAGTTAATTCGCAACATGTTTTGTAAAATACAGTGTTCTTAAGATGGTTGAATGATTCATGAATGATAAAAGAACGAGCAATATCTGCTATCTTTACACTTCACTCCATTCTCTTCATTATTTTCACTTTTTTCCTATCGTTATTGCTTGGCGCTTTGTAACAGTACCAGCGCCATCGCTACTGCTTCCGCGCTTGCTTCCAGACATTCTGGGCTACTGTACTTGAAATATTGAGGATGCACTTTTAAAGAAACGGTTCAATCGCAAAAGAGATCACATACAGTATCACGTGTCTACCGGACATGTGGTCTAACTTCTGTGATTAAACATGCGCCAATGCATGTTCATATCTTTGAATGTTCGTAACTCGAATGTTCATATGTAGGGGACTTATTGTATTCAATGTACATATGATTTCTATGATATAAAGTAAAAAATAAAGTCCTTATGAAATAATTTCTCAAACCAGAAGATAAAATACTTTGTTGTGAAAAACAAGGATTAAACAAAACCAAATCAGGCTGAGCGTCGAGGGATTTGTGAGTTTCAACCCGAGTCGCTCTAGACACTTTAAATAAAGACTTAAAAATAACAATGAAGAGGAAAGTTTTGTTAAAATGTCCTTTTGAAATGGATGACTTCTATGAGGAAAAGCACTGATTATGGGATGATTCATTACATCAGTGACAGGTGGCCTGCAAACATACAGGAAATGAGGTCAAACCAAAAAGCATGTTTATTTCTGTATTTCTCTTCTCCTTGTTTTCTTCGTATGAAACTTTGTGCATTGTATTTGTGACCATCTTATACATTTTATGACTGTCTGAATGATATAAGGTCAAATTTCAGGATGAAAGAACAGGATGCATAGATAAGCAGGTTTGTTTTAGTTTTTTATTATAATTTTTTTAAAATTATTATTATGATTATTTTAGTAATTATTATTATTATTATTACTATTATTTTTATTTTAAAAATGTATCCCAGAGCTCATACACACAGATGCATCTGGCTTATTCATTATAAAAGCCACATTCAAAATCAGGGCAAAATAAATATTCATATTGTCTGTGCAGTGTTTATAATCAAATCCAAATTATAGGTCAAATAAAATTTCTTTCATCTCATGCAAAGCTACAGTATGTAGATCCTAATCTCATTTCATTTACACACATACATTATGAACTCTGCAATCATGTTACACAGACATAAGTGTGTGATTTTGAAAAAAAGGGTATGTGTACAAGATATAAACAGAAATCCTGTTTTTTTTTCTGAAATTGCAATTTATAAGTATAAAACAGTGTAAATTATAGAGATACCGGAAATATAAAAAAGTGATATAAATTCTAATAACAGCACACTACATTAAAAAAAAAACACTCTATTCAGTACACAAAAAGAATATCATCACAATCTGAAATATAATATAATATAATATAATATAATATAATATAATACATCAGTATTGTTGCTTACAGCAGAGGACATAGTTCAGCATATACAGCTTATAAATGGTTTGTGAAAATAGATTACAAAAATTTATTAAAAAAGATTAAAACAAACAAACAAAGAAAAAGAAAACATTTTAACAACCATGACAGAAACTGACTTTTCAGATTGATTTACACCGCTTGCATCTTCAGCACACAGATCTGTAGTTTAATAACTAACTGGGAACAAAAAGAAAAACACTTTCACATTATAATCCAATCTAAATTTAAAACAAATCTCGTTCACAGGTTTTTTTTTTTTTTTTTTTATTAATTGAAAAATTGTAATGGTAATAACCAAATTCCAACTTTTTCCAAGCCGCTTATGATTTTATTTTATTATCCAAGAACTGTAATTGAATCAATTTTTGTAACTGGAAAATTCTTACATATTTAAATTATATTCATAAAATAAAATAAAAAAGACTTTTTCAGACAAGACTGCGGGCCAACTTGAAATGTGAACGTTATCTGTGGCCCACCCAAACCTTTCATCACGGCTCGGTAATCATAACGATCATGAAGAATATTTATTTATATATATTTGTTTTAAATCTCATGGCTTTGTTTTATTAGATACCTTTAAAAAATTTATTTAGGTTTTTTTTTAATTTTGTGTGAATTTTACATCTTATTACAAAATTTAAAATTAAAAACTGTTTTGCTATACAGTAAGTGCCGTCTCACGGCCCACCTTTAGTTCTCTTACAGCCCACATTTTGGCCTTTTTACTAACTTTAACATTTTCTGCGAAACTGCACACGGCTACATGACTTTCTCCAGGTTACCGGACATTTCTTTTTATACAAATGAAATTCAACAGAAAATTAAAATTTGAAGACTGTAACATGTGCTTCCTCTAAGACACATGACAATTACATCTTTTTGAAGAGCTACACATGCAGCATTAGAGTGCATTAGAGTACAAGTGCGCTTAACTCATACAGTATGTTGTTTCTTTGAATCTTATGCAGTACTGTACAAAAGTCTTGTGCCCCCCTAATTTCTTTATATTTTGTGTCCAAAGAGCCAGACGTTCTTGTATTTTTTGATGTTTTTTTTTTTTTTTTGCCTCTCATTTTCTCAATTTCATCATATAATTAAATAAAATTGTATTTCATAATATGAAGAAATAAATGAGGCTTTTGCCCAGGACTAACAGCGAAAAACCTTTTTATTTTTTTCCTTCAGTGCAAGAATTTGAAAAAAATAATAATAATTTCATGTCATAGTTTTGAGGTCCAAAGGAAGTGCTTATTTAAAGCCGTGAACATCTAAAATAAAAAAATTGAAATCTAATAAATTGCTTCATTTAAGTGCTTTAATCTTGATATTTGGTCCATATTTATTATGGCGTATGTTAAATTGGGGTAAAAACGTCATGTCTGTTGGGCCTGTTGTGTTTTCTATGCTGGTGCACGTGCGGTGTCAGAACGATTAAAGCTTCCCAAACAACTAAAGACATCTCTGTGAGAGGTCACGGGTGAACAGTTTTCTTACTGAGCAGGACCTACAGTAATACAGCATAAAGTAAAATACAATGAATATGCAAAAGTGTGTTATTATGCATGGTTCCACTGGAAATTATGGTGGCAGTTTAACCTTCTGTAAATGTCCCATGATGAATGCAAATTTGGCAAGAGAAATGAAAAGGAACAAACAAAAGCAGCCATTTGATAGCTTTTCTGCTGGATGAAGTTACTTGGTCTGAAATGCACACAGCTTCAGGGTTATATACAGGTCGCCTTATTTACAAAGAGAACTACGGCAATTCCTGTAATTCCTTAATTCAGTTTGGACACTAAAACAATTCCATTTTCTAGCTTCAGTCTGCTTGACATTAAAGTATTAAATTCCCAATAAACAATTAGGCAAGGATGGTGATAACATGCAAATGTATAATAGAAAACATCAGAGTCTATACTGACCAAAGGATAACACTTATAAAAGATATAAATATCCATAAACACTAAATGTTAACATTTTAAATATGTCTTGAGGAGGTTGTATAAAAATAAATGCTATATTCCTGTGCACTGCAAAAAACAACAACAAAAAAAAATGTTTATTAACTCATATATTTGTTATATTAACCAAAGAATAGATTATATAACTTTTTTAAAGTTTTTTGAAAATCAGTTTCAAGCTTGAAACATTTTCGCGGGATTATGTTTTCTAATTTTCAGCATTTATTTCTAGAAAAACATTGTCTATCAATCGAATAAGAAAGTGAAAGATTTAAATAAATGAAAGCATTTAGATGCATACTGTATGCATTCAAGTTTTTCCACTTCCTTAGATTTTTTCTTCTTTTTTGCAGTGAAGTGCACCAGTTATTAACGTTAGATTTCATGTTGAAAAGCAACTCCAGTTATCTCCTTCAGTGATTTGTTAAGAGGTCTGCAGTCTTCAGTGTCCAGTGTAGACAAAATCTACAAGAACGAATGTCATAATTAAGATAAATATGAATACACTGAGATATATCAGATTAATCGTTACTGTAAATGCAAAATAAGATAAAAGTGCAGGATAGATCAATTTAAACTTCATTTAAATGTAGATTCTAATATTCTCTCACAATATTAATCCACACCACACTTTTAATTGTAAATCATTCAAGATATGAAATGTTCTTTCACAATTTTTACATTTATTTATTTATTTATTTTTGTGAACCACATGCCCGAGAAAAAATTGTTATGAATCAGATCAGATTAAACCTTTGTGAAAATGCTTGATTTGTAAGCCTCACTTCCTGTTGCCAATTGGTGGCGCTATGACAATGAATAACTATTGATATAAGTGTATTACGGCCCATGACTGAACATGAATGAGAATTTGTGGCCATGTTCCATTATCTTTTGGTTGAAGATTAAAATCTAAGACATTTTAACATTACGTTGATCAAATTTGGTCTTTATTTGGAAAATTTGCTCACAACTGCTCAGAATTCAAAAAGGGCGATGTGGGATGTGATCATGACGTGTGTTTACCTGAAATAAATTGAATAAATAAGTATAAATGAAAAGTTTGATCTTTTTTTTTGTTCTCATTCTGCTACCAAACTGCATGTAAAGTTACTCACTCACCTCGATAGTATCCAGGGTTAAAGTTCTCATATATGGGGTAAAGCGGGTTCTCCTGTTCACAGCGAAGCTTCCTGGCTCTCAGAACGTCACGCACACAGTGATGGATGTACACGTACTGGTTCTGCACGGACACAACATTGTCACGATTGTACATTTTTGGTAGTGATTTGAGAAGCTTATTTTGACGGTTTAACTGATGGAGGCCCACCTCGGTCTGCACCAGGTGTGAGCGGTGCAGCCGCAGATCGAACACACAGCCGTAAAGATCGACGGTGCCGCGGCTGTCCACCTGCTGTAATGCGCGATCCAGCACGATGAAAGTGCCTGTACGACCCACGCCAGCACTGAGGAGGAAGAGGACATCATTGTTAAATGGAGTCAAAATAAGTCAGAAACATGTAATGATGAAGGATAACTGAACAGTCAGAGTTCTAGATTCAACAAATGAATGACTGTATGCTGCTTGATCAAAATGCGTAGATATACCCTTGACATTTGTGGAAATCACATTCCTAAAGCACCTGCAAATTGTGAAAAAACATTGACAAAATTGGGTGTGGTCAAAAAATGCCTATAAATGCCTATTTTTTATAGTTTAAACCATACATTTGCTCCCAAAACACTTTAATTTCATTTCAAACTCAGTTTAATACATTATCCTTTAAAAAAAGGTAAACCCGTATACTGTACTGTATTGTACTGCTGTGTCTCCTGCAGTGCTAGAATGTAAAATACTGATGTTACCCCTATATGTACTGTAATTCATACAAGCGCGTTTTCTTTGGTATAAGTACAGTAGAGTAAACACAGTAATAATTCACCATCCCAAGCTGCAGTAGTAAAAAAAATTATACAATATTATATTTTATATGAAAATTTTGCAGGCGGCGCGGTGGTGTAGTGGTTAGCACTGTCGCCTTGCACCTCCAGGGTCCGGGTTCGATTCCCGGCCAGGCTCG
>JAQMYL010000004.1:20199112-20212262 GCA_030014365.1 Clarias pachynema | reverse complement strand
CCTAAAACACAATCCTAAAACAATATTTTATTTAAATTTTTTAAGTAATAACTGATACTTTGATCAACTTATATAATAGTAATAAATATATTATATCATATTATAATATAATATAATATAATATATTATAATATAATATAATATTATATTATATTATATTATATTATATTATATTATATTATATTATATTATCAATAAAAAGTATGAAGTATGGATGATGATGATGATTTTTATTATTATTATTATTATTATTATTATTATTATTATTATTATGCAGCTTAAAGTGCTTCACAATGCAAGACATTTTATTAATAGCATCTATACGAACTTATAAAGCAAGATAACACACAAAAGTTAAAAACACCTTGTAAATGTTAGGGAAAGTATTCAGATAAAAGAAATACAATTTTCAAAAAAAAGAAATTTTTAATGCAGTGTGATATTACAAGTAGTAATCCCATTTTTATTCTAGTCTATTCCTTATTTGATACTTTTGATGAAATCTAAACAGTTCTCAGTGGCATGGTAGAATATCCATGGTAGAATATTACAGTAAGTTTCATGGATTTAATAAATAACTAGACAATAAAACAATAAAATCAAATGGACTACCTATTTCTGCGGGGCAGTAGGCGGTGCTGGTCTGCCCCATGTTCTCCACACTCACTGCTGCTTTATAAACTCTGCCAGGATGAAGTTTTAACCCCGGGAACCTGAACCGTCTTTCAGTTTTACCCAGGGATGTGTTAAACAGTGTCTCGCTGCCATTGTGGAGCGTCACGCTGTAATGCTCCCAGTGTCCTACAGGGGGCAGCCAGCTAATCACCACCTCGCCGTACTCAGCAGGTTTCTCCATCTTAAGCTGAGAGACTTCGCCTGGAGCTGAGGTTAACACAGACAGACACACACAGTGAGACGTGCAGACAGACAGTGCGTCAGAATGACGTCAGAATGAAACCGCACTTTATAAGCAACGCATGAAAGATTTCTCTACATGAGTGGAAGCAAATGGCCTCCTTTCTTCTCTAAGGTGATAAACGCTGATAACATAATGGAAACGAGGCATGTTTTATTTCTGTTAATGTGTCAGTTCCCTTTCAAAACCCAAACAGGACAAAGATTTTTGGGTGGAGCGACCAAACCTTGGGAAATTATGCGTTTAAATCCTGACAGTATCAAAGTCATCCATGGGCAGGCGTTTATTGGGTGGCCACAGGCTTCCTGTCCCTCCTTCTTCCTGTCAATCATAAGGCGATTCTAGAATCTGTTGTGACGCTAGGCGAAAATTTGCAAACAGCCCCTCCAAACAGCATTAACTACCATTCCGTTATAAATAATACATTTACTGGCCCGGCACTGGCCTGGAGTTTCCAAAAAAATTAGAAATCCAGAATTTATCTCTCATTTTTAAAACATTACTGCACAGTGAAATTCTTTGTTTGTCACATATCACAGCTTTGTCAGAGCACATGGTCAGTCATTATACAGCACACCTGGAGCAGATAAAGCTAATGTTGGCGGAGCTGGAGCTCGAAACATTGACCTTTTTATCAGTGACGCAGAAACTTCAACTTTTCATAATAAGGCGTACTGGATCAGTTCCAGTCATATACGTACCGGTTGTAGCAGTCACATTGATGTGATTGCTGAGATCACCACTCCTGGTGTAGATCCTGGCCTGGTAGCTGCTCCCAGGAGTCAGATGGTCAAACTGAGCTTGTGTGGTGTTCGAGGACAGAGTTTGATTTACAGCTGAATCATTAGACAGTAGCTGGACCAGGTAAGAGTCCACATGACCGGGAGCTCGATCCCAAGAGACCCGGAGGCTCGTCTGACGGCCCTTGCTCTCCATACGTGGATTGAGGACCATGCTCGGTACTGCAGGAGTAGAAGAGCAGATTGGTTTATATTGCAGAGGTATTGTGGTTTACTGGATTTGAATATATCATCAGAAATGTGGGGGACAATTATATTTTCACTCGAGTCAACTCTTGATTACAAAATGCCTGGAATTGAGGAACTGATTCAATTTGGGATTGACTCTACCATTTATTCTACCATTTGAAATATTGACGTAATACAGCACACTTTCTGTTCATATTGAATAAATTGTAGCTACCTTGAATTAGAGAACTTGAGGTTCTACCTCAAGGCAAGTGGAGAGACGAGGTAAAGCTCTCCGAAGGGTTCTTTAAGCTGACCAACTGAATCACTTTTACTTTCTGCACTAATAGCCTTGAGTTTCCTTTCTGTATATGTGCGTCAGGGAAATAAAAACGGCTGTTGACAGATTCAAGCTTTTAAGTGTACTTAGCAGGGTACACAGGGTACCTACAGTAGGGTACTGTTTGAATAGTTGGATAGTTTCAGGATGTTTTTGAACGTTCTCAAAGAAAGGAACTGGAGCTTGAGCACTGATTTAATCTACTCTGTGTGTGTGCTTTTGTACATATGTGTGTGTGTGTGTGTGTTAGCGGTTAAACACCGTTAAGGTATGATTGACACAGTGTAGGGGGGTGATATAACACATGAGGAGTGAAGGCCAAGCTTTCCCTTCGCACAGCAGGAAAAAGAGACAGGGCGTTCACCTAACTGCCTGACACATTGTGTAAAAGGTCACATACACACACTCACACACTCAATCACACACACACAAAAGGAAAGAATGAAGGTAGCACAGACGTGTCATCTCTCTTAATACCTCTTGTAAGAGCTATAAGATGAATCTCCCAGCTTTGTCATGATCTACCTGTTTGTTCCTGCAGCCACATGGCGTTTTGTCTCCCTGCCGCCTCGGTGACGATGCTCACGTTGTAGACGCGACCAGGAGTCAGGCCGTCCATCGTGTACGATGTTGTAGTGTTGTCCAACGTGGCGTTCCAGGTGGAGCTAAGATTCTGATCGCTGTCTCTGAGCAGAATCCGAAATTGCTCTGCTCTCCCCGGGCCGGGCTTCCAGGACATGCTCAGGCTTTCAACGTCTCTAACCACCTGAACACTCTGCACCACTGAAGGTCCTGGGAGACAAATACAGAATCAAAAACTACTCTGATCCAAGCATCTCCATGGTCTATTTTATTCTACACTTTAAAACAATGCTGAAACATCTACAATATGCATTAATCTCCTTTGAACAGTTGATATTGAGATGTGTCTGCTACTTATGATCTGTAAAGCCTTCATCATTAATTGGTGATTTCTGAGGCTGGTAACTCTAAATGAACTTCTCTGCAGCAGAGGTAAGTTTTGGTCTCGCCCTCCTGGGAAGGTCTTCATTAGAGCCAGTTTCATCATGGATTTGTACACCTCCCTAACACAACCTCTTCCATTTTATTTGGGCTTGGGACTGGCACTACATCCAGTGGCCGGGTTTTGGGCATTAGCTGGGAATCGAACCTGGGCCTTCCACATGACAGGCAAAAGACCTACCACTGAACCACCAATGCCCCTGAACAACTTTCTATTGTTGATAATACTTATTTACATTGTTTTGAAAAACTATATAACCATAAAGAGAAAAAAAAGATCACACAAAGCAGCTCTGGACTGAACGGGTTTTTCTATAAGAGCATGCCGGTGTTTGATGCACAACCCAGATAAGATTGTTTTCGGGGCATTTAAATAATGCCACCCCTGACTGGATGCTGAGCGCATTGTGGGAAAGTGAATAGCGGAAAGAGGACCTTTTAGCAACGAAGGCCAAAGCTAGACATCAGCGACCACTGAGCACTTGCTTTGTTTTGCAGCTCTTCCTCCCTGGTGACTCGTTCAGACCTACAGTAACTTGTATGAGTTGATCACAACAATGCTGCAGTGTTCTGACTTTTTAAATAGCTGCTGAGACTGCAGGGTAACTCCGAGTAAGCAGGTAATGTAAAGTCATATTGGATTCATTGTGTATTCATATCAATACTCACAGTCATACAGTACATGCGGCATGCTGTTAAAGTAATTGCCCTTTATTAATGAGCTACACATTTCCTTTGTATATTTATATGGAACTTCCATAAGATTTGTTACTGTAGCTCTTCACATTACAGTAGCTCCAAGTATTCATTTCCCTAAGCAACAACAACAAAAACAAACAGCTTCTTATGTTACAGATGAAACCCCAAAAAGATGACTAATCCTGAATGTTACAGACCAGAAAGATCACCAAACCCCGCAAGAACCCTAATGTTGGATGAGCATTGTAATATGTTTATAATGTTCACCATTGATACAACTTATAATGAATGACTTTGGTGAAATAACATTAAGATAATGTTAAATGAACGATGCAAACACAGTATTGCAAATAGTATTAACTGTCTGTAATCATCGTTTACCAACACCAACCGTCTGTAATGATACAATATTACAATATGACATTAATACATTACTTGTTCCCCCAGTTATTTACCAATACTAGTGGGCCTAGTATTATACAGTATGTGCAGTATGTACTCCCTCCTTTTCCCTTTTTACAGCATGACGATACATGCTGTACCTTCCTATTAGTGCAATACGTAATTTACTGTTTTTTAAATAGTTTTTTTTTAAAGTTATTCCCCTTTCTTAATTTATTACTTTTTTGACAACAGAAAGCAACAGTTACTAAGACAAAGCAATTTCCCTCTGGAATTAATAAAGTTCTTTGAATCTCAAATCTTGAAATACAACCTCAAAACAACAAAGCTTTATTCAAAGCATTTAATTAATGGATTAATAAAATCCATTAACACGACGTCCGACCACATCAAATGGTCCCTTAAGTTTATAAGAGGGTTTAGAATTCTGATCACAGACACACATCTCTTAGTGTTGTAATGTTCCTGCTCTGCTTCATTTTCTTTAGAAATATTACCATGAGGTGCATCTTAGCTCCAGACTCACTCTACCGTGATACGTGTTTGTGATACGTGTTTGTGATGTGGTGTTTGCGCAGCGTCCTCACAGCATCTCAGACATGGTATTGTTGTTACATGCGTGCATTTTCTAGCCTCAACAGCAGGTTCTCTAGTGCTCCAGTGGTAAACATGCATTGCTTTCGGCACAGCGACCGGATTTCGAGTCCCACTCAGGCCAACGGATTTCTATTCATTTGGTCATGAAGTTGTTTTTGCAACATTGTATTAGGGGCTTTTGTTCTATGCTATTCCATTGTCATGTAGCCAACGTTGTTCCAACTTCATTTAATCAAAGTCATACATTCAAGTACGAACTTATACCAACATTGTCCCAGTGTATGTAATGTAATTAACCTCACAGCAACAAAACATTCCTGCTGGGTATCAAATATTTGAGGAGTTTTAAACAAAACCATGTTTTAATCTGTTTATTATCAGACTTATTACCAGGTTATGTATACTATCTGTGATTTCTTTAACATAAGCTGCGGGTGTGATGGCTCAGGTGGCTAAGGCTTCGGGTTGTTAATTGTCAGATCTGATGATCCAGGTTCAAGTTTGAGATATTATAAAACTGTGTAAGTTGTTTCCTCCAACCAGTTTGTCATGCATTTCTTCATTCCAACATTGCACGTTTATAATACAAGTACATTTTAGCATTTTAGAATTGCAATTAATCGTGATTAATCACAGACTATGACTGTGATTAACTAGATAAATTTTTTTAATTGATCGACAGCACTACATAAACCTAAAAAAAATAATAAAGAAATAAACCGGAACAAACGCTCGCATTCCATTCTGTTTTTTCATCGGACACAAGTGCCATGACCCGGAAGTTTTTACTTGTTGTGAGGGATAACTGTCTTTTTTTATGTTACTGTATTTTTTCCTGCAGAGCATAAATAATTCCTTGCTATTTAAGGAAACCAAACATATAAGCAGATGAGCAGCTCTTCCTGAAAGCAGGGTTTATCAGGTGCACACGGCTTTCCGATGTTCATTGTGACCAGTGGCCAAAGCTGAAAAAGTTTTTATTTATTGATTTTTTGTTTTCATTTTATGTAAAAAACAATATATATTATTAAGAATTTCCGATAATCATTAAACGCTCTTTGGTTGATCGTCCACCAAAGTGGAATGAAGGTTTCTGCTGATTGTTCTTGTACATACTTAGGTTTAAAAGTGCACTGATAAACTTTTATTTTTAGCCTTTGGGTGTTGCACCTTTTAATGTACAAATATCAGAGAGGTTTAGGTGATGGCATCAGTGCGAGGGTCAAGAGCAAAGCTGTGCTGCTGAACCTGATTAAACCTCCAATCAAAACAGAACGCAGTCCCCCCCTCCTTCCCATTTCCTCTAGCACACAAGAACAATGGGGTGGGAAAGGGCAGGGGAGAGGAGAGGCCAGAACTGTCTGGAAATACTTTGCGTTCGACTGCTGTTCTGGAGCCAAGCCAAACATCAGACACAATGTCATCTACACACACACACACACACACACAAAGGTCTTTATACAGTACGTATAGACTTTTGAAAAATGCTTTACCAAATCAAAGCAATCCTAACGTCTGATCAAATGTAGATTAATAAAAAGTTTAATATTTTTGCTGACTTGCATATTTTAAAAATGTTTGCAAGGTATTAACTCAGATCTAGCATATAGCACGGTTTCGTTTTATACATATTGGAAAACCTTTTTAATTATTGGTTTTATTATTGCATAGCAATTCAGTTTGTCATTTTTTAACTGGGAAAACGCTTCTCGCTTAATGTGGTTTGTGATTCACAATCTTCATTCGTGCTTCCAAAATCCTTTGATTATACCTAATCATAACCCTAAATTTCACACAATCAAATGTTTTTTTTTATTGTTTTCTGATTTAAAAAAATGAATATTGTTTTAAGTTTGATGTCTGAGTGCATGAGTACATACACCTCTAAACTGCATCAAACTCCTGTACTGTACATGGAATTACTGTACGTTTTTTTTGTTTATCATTAATTTTAATGTTCTCACAACACACCAAAAAGTACATAATTTACAATAATAATAAAATAGCCTATTATTGTCTGCATCCTGTACTGTACATGCTCATCCAGCTCCAGCAATAAGTCCTTAGAACCACATTTCCATTTCATAAAACAGCCTGGATTTAGTGCTTTATTGTGTCTCAGAGGACAATGTGTAAATCTTTCTGACTCATACATCATGGAATATTTCCTGGCAGCATCCAGAACCTCAGCTTTCAATACAATATTTACTGGGAAATCACATAGACACATCATTTATATAGTTACCAAAATTACAGATGACAGCATAATAGGAAAATGGCTTTAACATTAAAAAGGGTTGCATTTCATATAAACTTATTCCGAACATCACAAATGGTAAATGAGTCACAACAAATAAAGGACCTACAGTAAGAATATACAGTATATGATCGGACTGCTAAACCACTTGCCTCTCTGTAACTCCCTTAATAGCCCTTTCCTTCAATGAAAAAGGATACAGCCTGGTTTGATCATCAAAGGCATTTTGTTTTTGCAGAACAAGGCACGACCTCATACTGTACTGCCCATCGCACCACTTGCAAGTTACAGGAACTTGGCTGGGGGTTATTCCCACATCCCACATATAGTCCTGACCTCACTCCAAGTCATTTCAACATGTTTGGGCCACTAAAGGAGTTCCTGGGAGGCCGGGGTTTCAGACATAAAGCATACAGTCTGATCATGGCTCCGGAGTGCTGAGAAAACATTCTACCTTGAAGGTATTGAAACACTAGTGAAACACTGGGATAAGTGCCTTAGTGTGGCAGGGAATTATATAAAGAAATAAAGAGAGTTTATACTCTGAGTTCTGTTGTAGTTTGAGAGTATTGATCAGCCATAATATTAACACCACCACCAGGTGAATTAAGTAACATTGATTACCAATCATATACCAGTAAACTTGTGACATGCTCATGAGCACCCATGGCTCATCTACACCTGCAAGGACCAAAGGCCAGCCTGCCTGGCCCCATCCCACGGCAATGCAGCACCAAAAAGTCAATGCTGGTCAGAACACCCAGAGCATTACAGAGCCCGCCACACATGAGGCTCAGCAGGCAAGGAGTTCAAGGTTGTTGACCCGACCTCAAAACTCCAGAGATCCCAATCCGAACTGTGATCCACAGAGGCCCGACCACACAACCCACAGCACCCAAGGTTCCCTCCACTAACATCCGGAGGACACCACAGCCAAAGCTGCCTCGAGAACACATGGGCAACACAAATAAAAAAACTCAGTCTGTATGTTTGTGTGTGTGTTTGTATATACTGTATACTGTACTTTTTTTTCTTTTTCTGAAAGATGATGTTTTACATTATGTGCTGCTTTCTTTTCTGGCCTACAGATATTTTCCTGTAACATTAACATTTTTGCTGGAATAATAAAGTTTGGTAATCAGAAATGATGCCATAAAATTAACATGTATAATAAAGTTTGTGTATACAAGTCATACAAGTCACAGAAACTACATCACTTACTTGTTGCCAGGGAAACGTTGTATTGATCTGTCTGTGTTGTAATAGTCAGGTGGTACCATGTTCCTGGTTCCAAATTCACAAGTTTACATTTGGTCATTTCTTGATCTTGATGACAGTGTGTCGAGTTCTCGGGCCTTTCTGCAACATTCACTCCAAATCGACATTCCACATCTGAGGTGTTCAATGCAAAAAATGCAAACTCAAAAGAATCAGTGAGGATTTCGATGTCCTTGAGGTCGCTAATGCTACATTGCTGAGTATCCGCCAGCAACACACCCTGAATCAGGACATAAAGAAATGAATAAAATGCAATTATTTGAAATCATCATCATCATCATCCAATTCAATTGAATTGAATTTAATAGATTAAATGTATAGTTTGTGTAGAACTTTTAACATTGGATATTTTAATAATGCAAGTTTATAGAAATATCAATTCTGGATATAATTTTAAAATAAAAACGTGTAAAACTGTAGCTTTATCATCATCATCATCATCATCGTTCAATTCAAGAATTCAAGAATTGAAGTTTACACAGAAATAGAAAGGCTAGATATAAATGTACAATTTAAACAATGTATACATTTATGACTTGATCAACATCATTGACATCATCTTTAATTAATTAAGTTACATTTGTTGGTTCATATAGTACTTTTAACAATCAACATTCATCTTCAACATCATCAGCATCAGCATGGTGTAGTCAGTGTAATTCGATATTATTGGCATAGCACTTTTATCAATGGACATTGTCGCAAATGATCTTTACATGAACAAAGAGTCTGGATATTAATGTACAATTTAAACAATGTAAAAATTTATTAATTGATTAGTAAATGTATTTGTTCGTATAGCACTTTTAATAATGACTATTTTTGCAAAGCAGCTTTAAAGATTTTTTAAGCATAAATATTTAGCTTCATCATCATCATCATCCTCCTCCTCCTTCCAATATGCAGTTTGTAAAAGTTATTAGTTGTATTAAATTGGAAGAATTCAAATGTGTTATAACTATTTTGCAATACGTCTTCATGACATTCATGTTTAACTTTACAGTTTTTGGCTGGTAATTTGAACGGCATTTCATTTTTAATAAAGCGTACTGTGCTTGCATGCTAAAAGAAAATTTGTCATTCAGAAATTTGCCAAAATTTCGTTTCATAGGTGAAATCTTTTTTTTTTGTCATTTCCAGAAATTTTTCATTTTTCGCACAATTATAATATAATATATTGGCTTAGTATATAAAGTACATCAATATCTTATAAGGATTTTAGATTTGATTTCACTCACCATAACTCCACATGCTACCCAGATGGCTACAGAAACAGCTTCAGGCTTCAGCATTTTTGATTTATCAGGTTATTAGATGATTTTCGTTAATAAATAGAACTTCAATTTGAAGAGACGCTTGAAAAGATAATCCAAAGGATTTGAAAAAGATTGGAAATGTAGGCTCCCCATGCGTTGGCTATATTCGTCTAAAACAGATTTTTCCCCAAAGTTCATGAGATCCACTCGGGCCTGCGTCTGAGCCTCTGAAACTCATGGGCCAGCGCTGGTCAAGAATGCGTGCGAGCAAACCATTCAGTCTCTAGCGGATTTCCTCAATCAGGATCGGTCTGAAGTTCAAATTCAGTGACCAAGCAAAACAATGACAGTGATGGGAGGCGATGTCTGTCTGATATCTCAGGATACCTCTCTTCTGAAATCCAAAACTTCTTTCAGGCTTCTTTCAGAACCATAGGTCTTTAATATAAATCCAGGACTAAGATTTTTATTTCTGCCTGTTTTTAGATCTCTGACAAATGTTAAGCCATGAGCTGCTATTGTTGTTCGAACCCTTTTAGGCAGCCCACCCCTTTTCCTTCCTGTATACCCCACAGAGCAGTCGGGCTGTTAACGCCACACTGATTTTTACACCATATACTACACCACTCAGGTTGAAGCAGTTCCATGGCCAGTTCACTTCACTTCCTTCTATTATATATCATGAAATGCTTTGTTGATATACTTTAAAGGACTTTCCTTTTTTCCCCCTAATGACTTTTTGTTTTTCTAAATTGAAAAATTCTGGTGATACAAGCAAGTCTCTAGAAAGATATCCCAGGTTTTAGTCCTGAGCTGAAATTCCTTAAGTTCAGGGCTGCATTTTGTGATCTGGTAAATTTTTAAATACAGAGAAGGGAAATTGAACAGAAACAGACAGGAAGTTCTGTAACATAGAACAAAAACGTTAGGTGTGAGCAGTTTATCTCAGCAGTGACTGACGCCTAATAGTGGAAATGATTAAATGAAATGAGTAATCACTACTGAAATGTGCTTATGTCACTTTTTTCACTTATCTGAATTAAGTAATGGGAACTTAGTAAGCAAGCCAATTCAAAGTGCTTTACATAAGGCATTTAAAAAAAAGTTTTTTTTTGTGTGAATAGACATAAAAAAATCACAAAGAAAAACCTTGAATAATTAAAATAATTAATTAACAGAATGAATAAAAGAATTTAATTAAAAGCAGTAGAGGAAGTGCAGTCTTTAACTTAGTTTTAAAAGTGGAAACATTTGGGTCAAGTCTAAGTTCCAGAGTAACCTTGTAAATAAACCTTTTTTTTTTGTAAGAACGCCATTTCATCTAAATACACTTTATAGTTTAAATCAAGACTTAACATTCTTTTTTAAAAACTTCTCGAAATTAAAGCCATCTTTGTGAGTTATTTTAATTAATTTCTGTTCACTTGGTTAAATAGTGAAAAATCCAAGCCAGATGTATTCAATTAAAATTTCACCCCTTATACAGTAAATGTCTGGATAAGGAAATATCATAACTAAATAGTAGCAACAGTTACAATTAAAGTTCATGACTTCGCATCAGACAAAACAAGACACATTGGGTAGTGTTACTGCCTCACTGCTCCATTATCACGGGTTTGAGTCTGATATCAGATGACCTTCTGTGTGGAGTTCGGCATGTTCCCTGCACCAGTGAACAGACTGACTGGGATAAACTGCGCACATGGAACAAATTTGTTACTAAGATTGAATGAGCTATTGTATTTTAAAAGGATCCTAAGATGCAATATTTGCATATTAATAATTTTTAGACATTTGGTTACGTCTCCAGTGTGCATGTACAAAAAAGAAAAGAAAAAAAAAGCTTTTTCCATTTATTTACTGCCAGGGCTTAAACAATATAATTAGATTTTCTGCCTAGACCTCACAAAAGAAGATCACCTTCCACAGTTCATCTGTTGCTCAGCTCTAACGTTCTACTGTGGGGCGTGGCTCAGAAGTGGCTCATTTACTGTACAGGTACATAGGCACTAAAACAGCATGTTTAGAGGAGAATTTAAATAAATGGAGTTTGATAGATGACATGTCTGAGGGATAGTAACAGACACATTGGAGGAGCTCTGAGGTCTGAGTTGTCAAGGAAATATCAATATATGAGACCTTTAATGTAGCTTTATAAACAAAACACATTAATAAATGTAGTTTATTCTTTAAACTAAGCTTGTTAGATTAAAGAAACTTAAAATGAAATATCTACACATAATTAATGTAACCAAGATCAATCATATCAGATTTTTCCACCTTTAAATTTAAGTAACCAACAAAATTTAAATGATAAAGCAAATAGAAATAATTCTTTGGTTTTGTAGTAATAATAATAATAAGAAGAAGAAGAAGTAAAAAAAAAAAAAAACTTTGACACGCATGCATACTATAAGTGATACACATACAGTAATTACACAAAATCACATTCAAACTCCAAAAGTATTTACCATACTGTACCCTTTATCGTACCCTCCAATCAACATAGGATTTTTTTTACGCCTTCTTGCTTTCATCTGAATCCAAAGAGCATGGAAAGCATGAACAGGATCTCACTGGGTGCAAATATTAAAAGTACTATGTAGGTCAACATCAACAAATGGAGAAACTGGAGCACCACAGTGACGTAACCAAAAACAAAACATTAAGGAACTGGAGGAATATTGAGCAAGTAGCTATCACTCTGTGTTCTTCATATGCCTTGGCTGAGGTAGGATGACTACACAGAAGACCTTTCTCAGTTAAAGGAAAACATTCAAATCCACCTGGACCACCCCGAACCATGTGGAAAATATGTAATGGACTGATGAGACCAAGGTGAAACTTTGTCTGAAACATATGTCTGGTGCAAAAACAAGACAGTTTATTTCACTAAAAAGTAAAAAGGATTCATGCATCATGCATCACTCATTCTCTGTACTGCTTATCTTGTACTGGGTCACAGGAGGCCTTGAGCCTATCCCATGAGACTCGGTTACAGGACAGGGTACACCCTGGACAGGATGTCAATCCATCACAGGGCAATTTCGAAATGGCAATAAGCCCAATTTGCATGCCTTTGTATGTGGGATGAAACTGGGGTACCCAGAGGAATCCCACCAAGCACAGGGAGAACATGCAAACTTTACACACACAGACTTAAAGCCAAACTTGACCCCTTGACCCTGGAGGTGTGAGGCCACAGTGCTAACCACTTCGCCACCATGAGTCATGTTCCAACATACTGTATTTAAATCAAGGCAGAACTTTTACTCAAAAATTGCTCTATTAGTCATATAAGTCCAATAAAGTGTAAGGTTAAACTAATTTAACAGATATATTCATTCATTCATCTTCTATACCGCTTTATCCTCTATTCAGGGTCGCGGGGACCTGGAGCCTATCCCAGGAGGC
>JAQMYL010000004.1:20135887-20152120 GCA_030014365.1 Clarias pachynema | reverse complement strand
GATATATATCGTTATCGAGGTAGAAAATTGCTTCTACCGTGATAGAAGATTTTGCTTATATCGCCCACCCCTAATGCTAACTCATGCTAAAACATGATTGGTGCTGGGGGTGGAGCATTGTATGGATGGGGTCAAGAAGTGAAAAAAAAAATCAATCAGCTCCACCTATTAAAGACGTCATTTTGACCAGGTAACTTCAGTGACTAGCAGCTAACTTCTAACCGTACATGACATTACATGTCTTTAAAACAACATGAGATATTTTGGTGAACTGACAGTTAAAGTGCATTATGGGACGACTGCACACCGCACACGATCTCTCAATCCTACCATCCTCCATACTCAACCCCAAACAC
The DNA here is from genome assembly GCA_030014365.1 of Clarias pachynema. Taxonomy (NCBI): domain Eukaryota; kingdom Metazoa; phylum Chordata; class Actinopteri; order Siluriformes; family Clariidae; genus Clarias; species Clarias pachynema. The sequence continues at coordinate 20,151,764 of JAQMYL010000004.1, read as the reverse complement.
GCATGTGACCGGAGATCCTGAGGTCATACAATATCATGGACTCCCTCGCCAATCGCATTATAGGATCGGGTTTAACTCGGTGCGGAGTGGAAACAAACCTCGCTGTACTCCTTTCTGGAAGACCTCTGCCCACTTATTGATCTTTCAGCTTTCTCCGTAAGGAGGATCACATTCAGAACAGATGCATATTTACTGTACTGGATGTTCTCATAACCACTACTGCCCCGGGGCTATCTTTCTTCCTCTGTTGAAACTCTTTACATGTGATAATATCTAAACATTATTCCAATAATAAATTCCTTTAAAAGCCACTCCTTTTGGAATAGAAGTCGAGTCACAAGGTAATGTTGATGGAATAATGTTGGAATGTTGGAACTGGAGTTTGCATGTTCTCGCCATGCTTGGTGGGTTTCCCTTTGGGTACACCGGTATTTCCCAATTGCCTGTAGTTTGTGCCCTGCGATAGATTGGCACCCCATCAGGGTGCAACCCACCTCATGCCCTAAGTATCCTAGGATAGGCTTCAGGCCCCCCAACACCCTCTGCACAGGATAAAGCGGTATAGACGATGAGTGAGTGATATATATTTTGGCAAGCAATCTGTAAAACTGTCTTATACAGCACAACACTGCTATCACGCACACAGTAAACTACCTAACAGCTCTAACTGTGACTTGTCAGGCTTGTCATGTGTTATTTCACTCGTCCGTTCTGTCTATTTGAACCTGTCAGTAGGTTCCTAACAGACCATAAACATTCCTTTTCCACTACTTGTCTGTCTTTAATATTTTTCTAGCGTGTGAACTTAATACGCCTGTTTATTGCCACGCATCATTTGGTTCAGCGTTACACCAACATTCGCCCTTTATATTACCTCAGGAAAAAAAATTGAGAGCAAAACAAGATCATTTCCTGTTTAGAGCTTCCTGTCCCAAAATGCAAGCACCAGATACCAATGACTATGCATTTAAAGGTCCTATATTTTACTTTTTTTTTTTTCTTCAAAAAAAGACAACATAGATCTGAGAGCTCCCTCAAAGTCTGTGTGTGTGTTTGTGTTAAAGATGCAGCTGAAATACCCCACAGATCACATATTTCATTCTTCGAACTCGCTTTATTTCACTCCTCTTCCAAACATGCCATTTTAGTGTCTATGTAATATTAGATTAATAATAAGCTTAGTTCTAGTCCAGTGTTACTAAAATTGTAAGTGAAAATGTCTTCTTCTATTTGCAGATAATTTTGCTTCCTTCAAAAAATAAACTCCTAAAACTATCAAAATTATCCGACAATAAAACAAGACATTTTGGCTTAACATTTCAGTAATTCTTATTAGAAAGATGCTTAATAATCTTATATGTGGTTTCTTATAATCTTATTTTATGGAAGTATAAAATACTTTATACTTCCTTATTTTAGGGAAGTATAAAATACTTCCATAAAAAGCTGTCCATACGTCCTGTAAAGCTGTCCTGATGATAAATAATCCTAATTTCTAAAAAAAATCCTTAACAAAACAGAGTTCACAGTCCAATACAGTGGAAAACAGCTCTGAGAGCCCAGGATTCCCCTTAGGCGCAAGTACAGGTTTTGGCCACATGATGGCAGTGTGGGGAAAAGGAACAGAGATTTAGTCAAGTGGATTGGTATGCTTTTTACATTGTATAGTTGTGTCAAAAGCGTATCAGACTCACTTTGTCGGACTTAAGAACAAGTCAGACTTACGAACGAACTTGTTCGTAAGTCGGGGACTACCTGTTACTTCAAAAAATCAATTCTGTGATACATGCATTGCCACACAAAAGAATCAGTCAGTCAGCTAAGGCTATTCTAACAAGTAATAAATCTAGACATAAAGCTTACGAGCTTTACAGGACTGTACAATACCTCCATGGTTCTCCATATTCACCTTTATCCATATTCACAATAACACAATATAGATTTACAATTACACTAATGTATTTCCTCCAACGCTTTGAACAAATGTAAATACGCATAGTGTCTATTTACAGAAGTCTCTTGAGGCCTGTGTGTATTGATTTAGGCAGAAATAGAATTAATTATGCTGATTAAAGTAACCAAGCCCTGATCAAAAGGTCACTTTTACTGTTTGAGAACTTTTCAACATATAGGAAACTAGTGTAAGTGAGGGTCGTTGATGGGAAAGGAATTGATTTTAAATTGATTTTACATTTATTTACAGAAATACTTAAAAAGTTAAAGCTAAAACTAAGCTGATCAGTTTTAAAGTAATCAGTGATATTATTATTTCAGGTTAAAGCCTACAAAATCTGGCTGAACAGACAGACATACAGACATGCAGAACATGTTCTGAGAAATTTGCTTTCAGGTCCTCTAATGTATGAAACGTGAACATATCATTGAAAGAGCGTTTTCTGACCAAAACCTTTCTTTTATTTCTACAGATGAGTACATATCGCTTTGCTTCATGCATTTTTCATAGTAAAACCTCCATTATTCAGTTTCAACATTTTGTGATAAAGCATGCTCAGAACACACGAAAGCCGTCTGCGTTTCGATTTTTCTAAAATATGCTTCGCATGAAGAGATCAGAGACGGTGTTTGGATTTCGGATTATTAAAAATTAAGAACATTAAGAAGCTCTTTTCAATTTCAGGAGGACTAATTACTAACGGCGCGGCAGTGCGCTCCCCACAGGCCTGAACGGAATAATTGCCAGATCAAACATTTACTGTTTAATATTGCATGCAGGCATTTAAACTGAAAATAAAAAGTATATTTAATAGCTGTAGGGGAATACTAGTATGAAACGGTAGTAGAGTAAATGCACGATTATGTAAAGATGCATGAGATTTAAAAAAATGAAATACTGCATGTTATTTGAGTTGGCACACATTAAATTTGCACTGCATTAAATTTGCAGCTTAAGGTCGTCCTCTTCAAAAATCCAAAGTAGGGCCGGATAACATAACACGATAAAACAGTATGATATCGCTTAGATATCATGAATTATTATTATGTGTGTGTGTGTATAATATATATACATGTGTATATTTCACCCCTTGTGTATTGGATAGCAGGGATCACTTCGGTATAAATGAGCATCTCAGCTTCCTAAAAGACTATTTCTCCAGCACCTGCTCTTTTCTTTTTTTGCATCAATACAAAATCGACCCAAAGTGTCAACCAATATGACAGCTCTGAATTATTGAATAAGGAGGGTTAGTCTGGGTAAGATGTGTCTTAGCATCAAAATCAAGACCTATGCACGCTTGCAGATTTTTATGCACCCTGGCTTATTTTGCCTTGGACATTTATTCACCCTTCTTCTATGACCTTACAACCCATTAAAGACCAGAACTCGGCATGGAACGACACGCAGCACTTCGCTGCCCGGTGATGTGCAATAATCCTGCCTTCATTTCCTGCTCTGATAAAGAGATTGTGAGACGGAGAGGTCCTCTACTTAAACACACACACACACACACACACACACATAAATACAGTACGCCTACACACCAGGCAGCATATGTGCACAAAAACAAGCACACACACTCATACTCATACACACACACACACACAAAGCAAAAGAAAAACACTCTCTTCAAAAGAATAAATAATTCATTTCATTTCCATTAAATGATCCTGATCCTGCTCTACACGTTAACGCACCGTGTTTAAGATGTAAATCTAACCATATTAGCGATTAAAAAATACAGCTGATTTGACAGTCTGATCTTTGATAACCCATCTAAAATAAAATCCATGGTCTATATTTAACCTGTATTCAATGCAAAAAGCTTTTCTCAACAAGACACACCGAGGGGGAGGGGGTTGGGGGGTTGGGGGGGGGCGGGGGGGTCTGACTTTAAACAGGAAATATTAGCAAAGGAACTGAAATATTTATGAGGTTATTTGCTTCACTGATGCAAGTTAAGATATGACGCATCTGGGTCAGTGGTCCACATCTTACAAAGCAGCTAGTTAGTAACAGAATGTATTTACTTTTAATGAAAGTTCTGGCAAAAAGAGGGAAAAAAAAAAAACACCATGTTACCATGAAACCTAGAGCCGCCCACGCAGTCTCTAAATACAGTCCGTGACTCAGAAGTCACTCTAATATCTTTCAAACTGATCAGCGCTTTAGGATACGCAGTCTAGCGTCATGAATCCACATGATCGCACAGATACAGAGGTGCTGGATATGTCCATGCTGGCAATAAGACTAGGATAAGCCTTTAACACGATAATCCTGAAATTGAAAGAATAAAGTACCATACAGTACTAGATTTTTCTCATTTTTATCACTTTGAAAGTATGAACGACTCACTCATCAGCCCTGGTTTCATTTCTGGTCCTTTACCCCACCCACGGCGGCCGCAGAAGGCACTCACCATGGTGACGATATGGCGTGCAGATACGGGTGTGTTCTCCATGTGCACCTCGTCGTCCGTCTTGGCCAGGAGCCTAAGTTCCGAGTGATCCTGCGGCACCTGCCGGAAACGTGACGCTGCCAGTAGGGCGGAGGGCGTCCGCTTGGCTGTGAGACCGTGGAAGCGTGCATGGCTGTTATATTTCAGCGGTTGCTCCAGGTTCTGGGAGTCCACACGTCGATACAGCGGGGTGGCCGGCGCTAAACGAGCATACCGCTGAGACTGGTAACTCTCATAGTCCCCCGAGAAGCCTCCTGAAAGAAAACCGTACAAAGCACAAGATACTGTAGTTTTAGTATTTGTTTTTGGAAGCCAAAAACAAGCTTGGCTGCCAGTTACAGACTAATATGACAGGTTTTTTGGTAGACCATAAGCATGCACCAATCTTATCCATCTAGGAACCTCTGTAGTCCAACTAAGACTGAGGAGGCCAAGGGTGACCATTGTATTTATCCCAGACATTCGTACATTAGTGGCAGAACCGCCTGTCTATCATCACACGAGCATTCACACTTCATGGGCAATTTGGGAACACCAATTAGCCTGATCTGCATTACGCTAAGGACTGTTTGAGGAAACCCACCAAGCACAGGGAGAACATGCAAACTCCATGCACACAGAATCGAACCCAGGACCAGGAGGTGTAAGGCGACAGCGCTAACCACTGTGCCGCTTATATATATGAAAGATACTTTAGACTTGCGAAGTCTTGGTATTTGTTTGTGGAGGCCAAAAACAAGCATGGCTGCCAGTTATAGACTAAAATGACAGGTTTTGGTAAAACATAATCATGCACCAATCATTCATATATACTGTTGTATATATACTGTTGTATATATACTGTATATATCCATCTAGGAACTTGTATAGTCCAACAGTGACCATTGTATTTATTAAGTTGTCATTTTAACAACCATGGTAGGACTGCCAGTAAACATTCTACACGCATTCACACACTACGGCCAATTCAGGAACATTAATTAGCTTAACCTGCATGTCTTTAACATGTGGAAGTAAACCTAAGTAAAAGGCAGGAATCAAACCCGGACCCTGGAGGTGCAAGGCGACAGTGCTAACCATTACGCCACTGTGCCGCCATTGAAACTTTTTAGATCATAACCAGGACTGGTGTGACGGCCCCGTCATTGAGCCTGTGAGATGTGATTGGCGGTTCTATTTTTGGCAATCTGTAGATTGAACGCAGCTGCCACTGCGCTTCGAGTGCTCCCTTAAAAGAGCGATAGTGAGGCATTCGGGGGTTTTTTGGGCTTTGATTATGGGGTGATATTTGGTTGGAGTTTGGTTACTTTTAGCACTTTTTACACTGCACCATCAGTACATTACAATGTTGCATGCAGGCACCTTGCGCTACACACTGACTCTGATGTACGCAGGAATATTATTATGTTTCGTTGTTTCTTTTCTTTTCTTGTTAGTGAATTATGTTTAAATTGAATAAAGCCTTTTCCAATTCAGCCTTATGTTTCCGCGCGTCCCTCTTTTGTTGCTTCCCTTTGAGCCACGGGTTGTAACAAAGTGGGGGCTCGTCCTCGTTTAATTTAGTATAAGAAATTACATTTTGATTAATTGGGTTTAGGGATGCATGTGAAGTGGTCTGAATCAGACTCAAATTTGTTTAGTCATCGTGTTAAGTCACCAATTGGTAAGTACATCTGTGCAATATTGTCTTTTGAACGTGAGTTTCCATGTTAGGAGTAGCGGCATGTTTCTTTTGAGACGTGTCGTGTTTGTTTTTTTGCGTAGTGTTGCGGTGAACGTGGGTAGTAGTATTCATCTCGGGGGCACATCCGTGGTGACGCTGGTTGTACCGGTGTGTTTTCACCCAACGGGCTATAGTGCATAAATACCCCCCACAAGTAATCGCATGAAGACTAGGGCTGCGGTAGTTAGAATATTGGATAGGTAGTTAGAGGGATCTCTCGTTATTTGATTGCACAATGTCAATTTAAATTGTTTTTGGGTGAATTTTCCTGGACGATTTTGATTTGTTTATTACATCTCATGAAATTTTAGAAAGATGTTCTAAGGAACAATTGTTAAAAATAGCGGAATATTATAAAATAGGGATTAAGGATAAAAGATTTGGTAGAGAAAACGTGAAAATTATTTTGAGAACTGAGTTGATTGAGACTGGGAACATCTTTCTTAATCAGAGCATCCACAAAAAAGCCATTTCAATATTTTGGGGATCCAAGCTGACATTATATACAAGGCTCTACTTGTAAGGTCTGGGTCACTCACTCACTCATCGTCAATACCGCTGTATCCTGCATACAGGGTCGCGGGAGGCCTAGAGCCTATCCCAGGAGACTTATGCATGAGGCGGGGTACATCCTGGACAGGGTGTCAATCTATTACAGGGCACACACACATACTCATTCACACCAATTAGCCTAATCTGTGGAAGGAAACCGGAGTACCCGGAGGAAACCCACCAAGCACGGAGAGAACATGCAAACTGCACGCACACAGAGACAGGAAACGAACCTAGACCCCGGAGGTGCAAGGCGACAGTGCTAACCACTAAGCCACCATGCCGCCCAGGTCTGGATCAAACCTGTTTAATTCAGTCAAACAAGCTTATACAACTCTATTAGAAACAAAACACTAATGATAGTTGGGCTTGTGATTTTCACCACTGTAAAAACAAAAATGCAATCTGAATCTAGTGCTCATGTGCAAGACTGGCTACACTGTGTGGCCCAAACACAGATGTGCATGTTGAACATCTCATTCAGGATTTATTCCCCTTTGTGTTTGCTGTTATTATAAGCTTCACTCTTCTGGGAAGGCTTAGCACTAGATTTCTGAAGTGTGGCTTTGGGGATTTGTGTTCATTCCGTTACAAGGGCTGGGATGTCTAGGAGGCTCCCGAAGGATTGAATGTTCGACCACGGCTCCATGCATTAGGACAATCAAATCCTTCCAGCCCAAGACTAACACAGGATCTCTTTACAGAGCTCGATTTGTACACACTGTCATGTTGGAACAGATCTGAGCCTCGTAGTTCCAGTGAAGGGAAACTATAATGCAATAGTGTAGAAAGACATTCTCATGTAGACTATTTGAGGAAGAACCACATGTGCGGCTATTTACCATTTGCCATATGCATTTAGGGCATTTGGCAGACATTCTGATCCAGAGCGACTTACATTTTCATCTTATTATACAGCTGAGCAGTTAAGGGTTAAGGGCCTTGCTCAAGGGCACAACAGTGGCAGCTTGGTGGTGGGGTTTAAACCTGGGACCTTCCAATCAGTAATTCAACACTTCTGCCCTGAATAGTCAGCAAGCGTCCTACAATTGAATAATGTACAAAATCTGATGTAATAATAAGCCAGCATTTGATTACAAGTACCATTATTGGATCTGTACATCGAGATCGAAAGACTCATTCAGATTTATAGGCTAGTTCATATCTTTAGATGTGATACTCACGACCAAAGCATTTCAAGCATAAAGAATGTCATACAGTATATTGGTCCATAATACTATAAAATGTAATATTATGCACAAGGATAAACAAAACAGCATTATATTATAGGCTGCGTTCACATTACCAGCCTAAATTCAAATTTTGTTACGCTAACATGAGACCGTCAGATTTTTTTAGGACTGTCTGAATGCACAAAGGCAGCACGTGGCTTAGTGGTTAGCCCCCCCATGACCCTGTATACAGGATAAAGATGGTAAGTGAGTGAGTGAATGCACAAAACTGATGGTGACGGTGATGCAGATCGAATCTGAGTCACTTTAATACTGTATATGGTCCTAGATCGAATCCATAGTTGATACGCAGTCATGTGACTTTCATACAACCTCTGAGGATATCTAGGATGCTTGCTGATGTCAACAGCTAAAGGGAGGCTTCATCAGTTATAGGGTTAAAACAACATAACCTTTAAGATTTTTATTTTTTTTAATAAAGAATAGGTCTGTAAGAGTTCGATGGGTTTGACATTTAAATTTCTTCACCTGTGCTGACTTTTTTTTAAAGATCTACCCTAGACCACAGAGTCCTACAGGACTGCCCATCTGACCGTCTGACCATCTGAAGGTCTTTAAAATTCAAGATTCTTTAAGATTTCTTTAGGCTTTTTTATATTTACAAAAATATTGCTCGATCACTAATTACAACACGATGATGATTTTATTAAATTCATCAGGGGTTGTTTTTCAGGCTATAATGGGTCCTGGAAATGTCCTCAATGTGTCTCTAGTTTGTATGGTACTGAAGACGTCCCCCTGTCTCATTTTTGTCCACTGGACAAATTGTAGTCGGCTGAACAAAATGGCTTCCCCAGATACTTAACACACCTGTGCTAATGTCATGGATTCAACTAATATTATTTTACTAAATTTAAATTATCTCTAATATTATCCAATGTTGTCATCTGGGTTTTTTGTAAATTGATTCATCTTGACTTAGGGCACGATGCGGTGTACATCCTGGACAGGATGCCAATTTATTACAGAGCACACATGCACACCCCACACACACACACACACACACACACACACACACACACACACACTATGAGCAACATGTCTTTGGACTGTGGAAGGAAACCAGACCCACAAGGCTGACCACTACACCACCATGCCGCCCATTCAACGTCTATCCTGCTTATTCTATTCTTTCCCAGGAAACTTCAAGCACAAAGGTGGGTTGCACCCTGGATAGTGTGCCAATCCATCAGAGGGCACACATGCACACACCACACACACACACACACACACACACACACACACACACAGGGGAGAACATGCAAACTCCATGTATACAGAGCCCGAGGCGGGAACTGAACCCAGAGCCTAGCTAGAGTGCAAGGTGACAGTGCTAACCACTATGTCATCGTGTCAACCTCCAGATTATTTGTACAAATCTATATAAAATAAATAAAGATTTTTCTGTTCATTTGTCAAATATAAAAATATCATTGAAAGAGCGATGTTTCATACATTGGAGGACCTGAAACCATCTCACCCGTCTGTCTGTCTGTCTGTCTGTCTGTCTAGACAGTTTTTGTCACAGCATCATGCAAAACTGGCTGGACAGAATTTTATGAAACTTTTCCACTCCTTAGGTAATGACTGAAGTTAAACCAGCACCATAAATGAAATCTAGATGTTGAGCATAAGTGAAGGTATGAGCAGTTATGTACCAGAATATAAACCGCATGCGTGAAACTGTGGGCGCATCTTAAATTGACCACTGGGCAGTGTTTATTGGAAATTCTGCAGTACTTTCATATGTGTCTGAAATTTACCCTGCACCATAAGTGAACACAAAATGTTGAATACTTTAAAAGCGATGTTATAAACAGCTATGTGCCAGATTTAATAATCTATTTTAAAATAAGCTACTAATAAGGTACTTGCTCAATGTAAACAAACACCTGCACCAATAGATCTTAATTAGAAACGATAAACTGAATATTTTTACTGGAATTATTTCATATTTTCACCGCTGAAATAACAGCGCTGAAGTGGTGTAAGTGAATTTTAACGCACTGGAGTCGTTTCAAGACAAAACTTAATCTTTATCTGACTTACTTTTTCGATTTCTTATCTGCGATCGACTCTCAGATTACCCGAACAGGGAGTGTACAACTTAAAAAAGCGAACACAAGGTGTAAGATACACAAACCTGTATTAATAAGAGGTGGCACAGTGGCATAGTGGTTAGCACTGTCGCCTTGCACCTCCAGGGTCTGGGTTCGATTCCCGTCTCTGTGTTTGCATGTTCTTCCCATGCTTAGTGGGTTTCCTCCCACAGTCTGAAGACATGCAGGTTAGGCTAACTGGGGTTTCCAAGTTGCCTGTAGTGTGTGAATGAGTGTGTATATATATATATATATAGTACCCTGTCCAGGTTGTACCCCACCTCGTACCCTAAGTTGTCTGGGATAGGTTCCAGGCCCTTCATAAACCTATATACAGGATTACATGGTAAAGACGATGAGGCGATGGTGATGTACAGTATTAATAAGTTAGACAGAGAGTTCTACATTACACAAAACAAAAGACAGGCAGACATTTAATTAAAAAAATTAATAATGAATTAATAATATCACTGATTACATTAAAGATGAAAATATTGTTTTTAGCTTTAACCTTTTACCTATTTCTACAAACTCTTTAACTTTAACAGCCAAATAAAACATGAAATCTGACTAGCATCTCATGGCTAGGCGACAGATGCCATGTTTTTCTCCCTGGCGACCAGAGAAAGCCCTGGAACAACCAATCACGTGACTGGGGGGGCGGCGCCTGAGGACACCATGCATCTCCTAACACTCTATAGGTTCTGTGTTTTTAATTTGCATACATGCAGAATACATGTGCACGCGCTGGATGTGAGCAATTCTCCAGCACAGAGTGACATTACACTGTTACAATAATAACAATAATCATAACCAGGATGTTATTCTCAAGCTATAATCTGACACAATAACCTGGCAAACAATGATCTCATGCACACACAAATCGGGACATGCGACACTCCTCTGTCTCCTCACCTGCGACTCCAGCTCCATGCAACAAAGCAATGAGGAGAAAAACACGGCTTCCTCGTCCATGCATGGCTCCGTGCAGTGCACTCCAATCAGTCCTACATCTGACAGGCTACACCACACCGAGACACGCCTGATTGTTTTCTAAAGGATGCAACACCTATTAATGCATGCAGTATTTCATATTACTCCTACTAATAGTATTTAGTAAAAATCGAGTTAAAAGGCAGGAGGAGTCGCTCGCTCGCGCGCGCGCGCTTAGATCCGCCGCGTGAGGATTGAAAAAGGAGCTCGAGAGCGCGCGTGAGGAATGGAGACAGGCGCGAGGAGGGGTGAGGGTGGTGGTGCATGAGGGGCGGGGGGGGGGGGTTGGATTTAGTCTGTAACACCGCGCATGTCAACACTGATCTGCTCGAGTAAATCACTGATTCCCAAATAGGTTAACACTGTACACTACTTAGTAGTTAATACTGATGGAGGAAGGTGACATCATTTGTGTCATACTCATGTTGCAATGCTGTAAGACATATTCTACATAGGTATAAGTGTTTTGCTTAACATCTTACTCTATGTGCATGCTTCATCCTGATTGCACTGTTATCCAATGTGCCGTACCATTTTATCCTCCAAACAGAGGAGCAAATACTTACACAACTCAGCTGTTGCAAGGAACAACAGTACAGTAGGTCATTCTTACCTATAGCATTCACTCAGCTTTATCCTGGATACAGGGTCGCAGGGAGCATAGAGCCTATCCCAGGTGACTTAGGGTACAAGGCGGGGTACACCCTGAATGGGGTGACAATACAGTATATCTCAGGGCAGTGAGGGCACACACACTCATTCACACACTACTGGCGATTTGAGAACAACAATTAGCTTATCTGGAGGAAACCCACCAATCACATGGAGATTAGGTTAATTGGTGTTCCCATAGTGTGAGAATGTGTGTATGTCGACCCTGTGAATACACGGTATATAAGATGAATAAAAGATTATTGTTATTATAGTTGGTATGGTAGTATAGTGGTTAGCACTGGGGCCTTGCACCTCCAGTGTAGGGTTCAAATGCTTGGTGAGCTTCTCCTGGGTGCAACAGTATCCTCCCATAGTCCAAAGACATGCAGAGTAGATTAATTGGCGTTCAGAAATTGCCTGTAGTGTGTGTGTCTCTGTGTGTCTGTGTGTATATGTGTGTATATGTGTGTGTGTCCTGCAATTGATTGGCAGATTAAGTCTCCTGTCCCCCATGCCCCTGTATACAGTATAAAGCGTTATAGAAGATGAATTACTCATCCATCGCAAGGCAAAACATGCACACACTCACACACTTATTCACACCCTACGGGCAATTTGGGAACGCCAGTTAGTCTAATCTGCATGTCTTTCAACTGTGGAAGGAAACCGGAGTACCCAGGGGAAACCCACCAAGCAAAGGGAGAACATGCAAACTCCCTGCACACAGAGGCAGGAATCAAATCTGGCCATGAATCGAACCAGGACCCAGGAGGTAAAAGATGCATTTATTATTATTATTATTATTATTATTATTATTATCGAGCAATCCGATCATGACCCCTGATCATGACTCCTGCACACTGAGAAAACTTTCTACCTTGATAGTAGAGTGCACTAATTGAATTAGTGTATTCTGTTATTCTGCAAAATAAACATTTATTCTGATTATTATTATTATTATTATTATTATTATTGGTGATATGGTTCCATATCTGCTGTTTTGTTCGATTTGCACTATATATTACCCTAATCATTCAGAACTGCTCTACACTTTCACATTCACAGATAACTTCTGTACATTAGACTGTACTTTATTTCCTAAATTATCATTTATAGTCTTATAGGGTTACTGTCTGTGCCAAGATTCCCCTCTGTGTGTTTGTGGGATCCCTCTGGGTTCTCCAGTACTGTCCAGCAGCACACAGGTACAGTAGGTGGAGAGGTCACACTGTGTGAATGAGGTCCTTCAATGGACTTCACTGGTGACTCATCCAGTGTGAACTCTCTTGTCTTACACCCAGTCTTCCTGAAAGAGACTCTTATTATTATTATTATTATTATTATTATTATTATTATTACACACTGTGATTCTGACTATATTAAAGAGGTTACTTGTAATTTTGAAATTAAAGTGTGAATCTTGTGTTTGAAACATTCTTTTCCATTAGACATCCATTATACAGTAGATTATTAAAAATAGTACTCTAGTTGTGTTCATTCCCACCAATCCAAATTTTCTGCTGATAACAGGAAGAGGGGAAAAAACACAATCATGTTTTTTTCCCTTAATTCATAATTCCTAATCCATAATTCATTCATTTTATAATAATCAAATACAGTAATAATACGTGCCTTTGGTTTTGAGAAGGAATTGATCCTATTTTTCAACCCTGTTACTCAATTGATGGCATGGGCTTAGTGGTTAGTCGATTTGCGCCTCAGGGTCTGTGTACATGAAGTTTACATGTTCTCCCCGTGCTTGATGGGTTTCCTTCTAGTACTCCGGTTTCCAAAGATATGCAGATTAATGCAGGCTAATTGGTGTTCCCAAATTGGAATGGTTCATACCGCAGAGATATTCCTGCCTCATCATAACACATGGTATTTGATTCACAGTACACAAGATATCTAATATTTGAAAGTACTTAATGTTTTTAAAGTTTCTCAAATAAATGATGTACTGTACAGTATAAGTATTGACCTCCTTAAGTCAATACCTGGAAGAAGCACCTTCACATACACTCACAGCTGCAAGTCTTATTGTACAGTATATCTCTACCACATCTGGAACCCAGTTCTTACCGGCACATTTGCTCAAGCTCTGTCAGAATGCATGGTACCTGCTGGTGAAGCTTTGATACAGATTTGGACTGAGGTCTTGGTTGTGAACAATTCCTGTGTAACTTTTTGCCTGGAATTTGTTTTTGTAGAAGTTCGTCTTGATATTCACAGATTTGTCCACAGTGTTCAATTGTGTCCCAAGCCCTGCTGATGAAAAGCTTTCCTGTGACATGATGCTTCCACCACCATGCTTCACGGTGGCCTCATCAGTCCAGATGTTCTTTCCTCCATAAGTATGCTGAATCGCTAAACGGGTCAATGGCTCACATGCATATAAAGTGGTGCCCAAATGTCTTCAGACAACATCTGTCATGTATGATACAGTAGATCTTTCTGTGCACAAAACAGGTTTTGCTGAAAGTTTTGCTAATTTACTAAGCATCTAGTGGTGTTATACAGTACTGCCATTCTTTAGTGAAAATGGCATTGAGCTTCTGGCATTGAGCTTCTGCAGCCTCTCCAGGCCTAAACCCAATAGAAAACTGTTGGACAATGGTGAAGAAGGCAGTAGTAGTCAAGAAACTGTTTTCTGTATATGATCTTCAGGAAGCAATCAAACAGGATGGATTAATCGAGTGACTCCAGAGCACTGAAGATGTCGATCCAACAGGTTTTAAATAAATACTGGATTTCTTACTAAATATTGATTGTTGTATAACAATTTTCTTACATGACATAACTAAGTATCCTTATTATCTTAATTGCCATTATTTTAAAACCTTAAGAATGTCATTAAAACATTGAATTTCACTTTAATCTCAATACTTTTGGCCATCACTGTACATTCAATGCTGAATTTTAAATTATGAGAAATAAGGGTGCAGTTAAAAATGCATATGGCATCCGGGGGAAGAAAACCTGCCCTTCAATCTGTTACATTTGGTCTGTAATCTTGCCCATCTGATGGCTACGATGTGAACAGTCTGTTGCAATGTGGAATGATAAAATACTGTGGTACCACTTCTCCATGCCCTCCTGACTTTCATGCTCTATTCTTTCCATTATTCTTTTTGTTTCTTACATAATGCATTTAATGATGCTCCTTGAGATGCATCATATAGTTTAGACTTGTTTTCGTCTTCATGATGCTGTTTGTTTAGATGAAAGCTCTAACAAACTCACAGGAACTGATATTTATCCTGAGATAACATAACACACAAATGATTCCCATTCAGCTCCATTCACTTTTGATAACAGATAGTAGCACTGGAATTAATCTAATATTAATAATAATTATTTTTTCAAAGTGGGTGGTATTAACTATTCACCAGATACAAACAGCACAGCCGGTCTCTACACAAACAAATAATTAAGTACATTGGTTTTAACAGTTAATTAAAGCTTTGGGTAACACTTCTATTCAGATGCCACTGCAAAGCCTCAGTCTACGTAGGTGAGGGAATCTCTTGTGGATCCTATATGGTCGATGGTTGGTTTGGAGCTAGACTATGTAGAAGAAGTGGTGTAGAGGAGGATACAAAACAAAACGCTGTCATGCTCAACCGCTGCACAGAAGAGGGTATTTGGACTTCTGTCGCAAAGCTGCTCAACTGACAGACTCAGGAAATTCTTTGTCGCCATTCGGCTCTTCAGCATCTCTTTACTGGGGCATGGATGTGGACTGGGAGATCTAGGCTTAAGGCTCTTCTGCTACATACATCACAGTGCTGCCCACATACTGTAACTCTCTTATCTGTTCTTCTCTGTTCTCATCCTTTTATTCAGGGTCTGCTCAGTTGCTCTCACTTTTACAGATTTTGCCATTACGCACAAAATCAGTTTTATTGAATCAGTTTCTTTTTTAACAGAATCTGTTTATTGTATTATAGTGTTATTGCTATTTGAACTGTTGTCACTTAAAATTTGCGAATCAACGTTACACTGCAATTAACTTCATTTCACATAATACAGTAGTTCCCCTTTTTAACTTGTGATTTATAAGCTTTTATTTATATGATCTTATATATCATAAGAAGAGTAGGCCTATATGCACTACGGTTCAAAAGTTTTAGAACACTTTCTAACTCCATGATGGTTCCTGATTTTTATTTCTTTCTACATTGTAAA